>NW_019281087.1:0-16276 GCF_000648695.1 Onthophagus taurus
ATTCTACGTGAAAAAATCTATTAGAACCCGTTTTTACGTTTACTGATAGCTGAGATACAGGAAATGTCTGAAAATCGTAAATTTTGAAACACTCCCTGTATATCAAAAACGAAGAGGGCTATGAAAATTTGGTTTGCGCCATTGTAAGTTTCACAAAAAAGTAGCTCAGGTTCCCGAAAGCCGCAACTTTCTATCTGTCATAATAACTGAGATAAACGCATCGAAATTTGGACACCCTATATACAGGGTGTGTCAAATGTCTGGAATGTAGCCAATAACTCCGCCATTTGTGGTTTTAAAGAAAAATGTTTCAAATAAAAAATTCTGTATTAATTGTGGCGCATTTTTTGGCTATATTTGCTTGTTTACATTGTTCCTTGTTTCGTTGTTATGGCAACCAACATTATTATTTTAAATGGGATGCATATTTTGATAGAGGATATATGATTATAAGAAAAAAATCAAGATTCTCTGAAAATATTAAATCAGCAAATTACAATCAAAGTAGGCGCCGAAATAACGCCGTTGACAGCTTTAAAAAAAATTTAATTAAAACAATTCTTGAACAGTGAAAATGTTAAAATTTTTTCCAAAAAGTGGACGGCCAAAGACAGCTACCAATGACGAAATTACATTAAATGTGTGTCACCGTCCCCATACATTATTAATTATTCATAATTGTTGATCCTGTCATTTTTTTACATTTAAAGCTGTCAACGGCGTTGTTTCGGCACCTACTTTGATTGTAATATGGTGATTTAATATTTTCAGAAAACGCGTTTTTTCTCTATTCTTTTCTTATACAACCATATGATTTGATATGTTCATCGCATAGAGGGATTTATCCCGCAAAGAAAATATATGCATCCCATTTAAAATAACAATGTTGGTTGCCATAGCAACGAAATAAAAACCAATACAAACAAGTAAATATCGCCAGAAAATGCGCCACGATTAATAAAGAAACTCGTATTTGAAACATTTTCCTTTAAAACTACAAATGACGAAGTTATTGGCTATATTCCAGACATTTGACACACCCTGTATATCAAGTTTTTAAAGCATAAATGTCATGTGTTAAGTTAGAAATGTCATTCATAATATTTAAATATGATACATATGTCAAGTTGGAAATGTCATTTTCAAAGTAAAAATTCGATTTTTATGGTATAAATGTCATGTGTGAAGTTAGCAATGTCATATTAATGATTATAAATGACATTTTTAAGATTTAAATGTCATATGTCAAGGTGGGGATATTATTTTTAAAGTTGAAATGTCATTTTTAAGGAAATACAACCTAATTCAATCAAACCCAACCCAAGCGCGACTTCTTTATGATATGTGTCAAGTTAGAAATGTCATTTATAATATTTAAATATGATATGTCAAGTTGGAAATGTCATTTTCAAAGTAGAAATTCTATTTTTATAGCATAAATGTCATGTGTGAAGTTAGCAATGTCATATTACTGATTATAAATGTCATTTTTAAGATTTAAATGTCATATGTCAAGGTGGGGATATTATTTTTAAAGTTGAAATGTCATTTTTATGGAAATACGACTTAATTAAATCAAATCCAACCCAACCGCGACTTCCTTATGATATGTGTCAAGTTAGAAATGTCATTTATGATATTTAAATATAATATGTCAAGTTGGAAATGTCATTTTTAAAGTAGAAATTCTATTTTTATATCATAAATGTCATGTGTGAAGTTAGCAATGTCATATTACTGATTATAAATGTCATTTTTAAGATTTAAATGTGATATGTCAAGGTGGGGATATTATTTTTAAAGTTGAAATGTCATTTTTATGGAAATACAACCTAATTAAATCAAATCCAACCCAACCGCGACTTTCTTATGATATGTGTCAAGTTAGAAATGTCATTTATAATATTTAAATATGATATGTCAAGTTGGAGATGTCATTTTCAAAGTAGAAATGCTATTTTTATAACAAATGTCATGTGTTAAGTTAGTAATGTCATATGACTAGTTGGAAATGTTATGTTATTTAAATATATGTCAAGTTGGAAATGTCATTCTCAAAGGAGAAATTCTATTTTTATAGCATAAATGTCATGTGTGAAGTTAGCAATGTCATATTACTGATTATAAATGTCATTTTTAAGATTTAAATGTCATATGTCAAGGTGGGGATATTATTTCTAAAGTTGAAATGTCATTTTTATGGAAATACAGCCTAATTCAATCAAACCCAACCCAACCGCGACTTCCTTACGATATGTGTCAAGTTAGAAATGTCATTTATAATATTAAAATATGATATGTCAAGGTGGAAATGTCATTTTCAAAGTAGAAATTCTATTTTTATAGCATAAATGTCATTTGTGAAGTTAGCAATGTCATATTACTGATTATAAATGTCATTTTTAAGATTTAAATGTCATATGTCAAGATGGGGATATTTTTTTTTAAGTTGAAATGTCATTTTTATGGAAATACAACCGAATCCAATTAAAACCAACCCAACCGCGACTTCCTTATGATATGTGTCAAATTAGAAATGTAATTTATAATATTTAAATATGATATGTCAAGTTGGAAATGTCATTTTCAAAGTAGAAATTCTATTTTTATAGCATAAATGTCATGTGTGAAGTTAGCAATGTCATATTACTGATTATAAATGTCATTTCTAAGATTTAAATGTCATATGTCAAGGTGGGGATATTATTTTTAAAGTTGAAATGTCATTTTTATGGAAATACAAGCTAATTCAATCAAACCCAACACAACCGCGACTTCCTTATGATATGTGTCAAATTAGAAATGTCATTTATAATATTTAAATATGATGTCAAGTTGGAAATGTTATTTTCAAAGTAGAAATTCTATTTTTATAGCGTAAATGTCATGTGTTAAGTTAGCAATGTCATATTACTAGTTGGAAATGTCATTTATGTTATTTAAATATATGTCAAGTTGGAAATGTCATTCTCAAAGGAGAAATTCTATTTTTATAGCATAAATGTCATATGTGAAGTTAGCAATGTCATATTACTGATTATAAATGTCATTTCTAAGATTTAAATGTCATATGTCAAGGTGGGGATGTTATTTTTAAAGTTGAAATGTCATTTTTATGGAAATACAAGCTAATCCAATCAAACCCAACCCAAGCGCGACTTCCTTATGATATGTGTCAAGTTAGAAATGTCATTTATAATATTTAAATATGATATGTCAAGTTGGAAATGTCATTTTCAAAGTAGAAATTCTATTTTTATAGCATAAATGTCATATGTGAAGTTAGCAATGTCATATTACTGATTATAAATGTCATTTCTAAGATTTAAATGTCATATGTCAAGGTGGGGATGTTATTTTTAAAGTTGAAATGTCATTTTTAAAGTAGAAATGCTATTTTTATAGCATAAATGTCATGTGTTAAGTTAGCAATGTTATATTACTTGTTGGAAATGTCATTTATATTATTTAAATATATGTCAAGTTGCAAATGTCATTTTCAAAGTAGAAATTCTATTTTTATAGCATAAATGTCATGTGTGAAGTTAGCAATGTCATATTACTGATTATAAATGTCATTTCTAAGATTTAAATGTCATATGTCAAGGTGAGGATATTTTTTTTTAAAGTTGAAATGTCATTTTTATGGAAATACAACCAAATCCAATCAAAACCAACCCAACCGCGACTTCCTTATGATATGTGTCAAATTAGAAATGACATTTATAATATTTAAATATGATATGTCAAATTGGAAATGTCATTTTCATAGTAGAAATGCTGTTTTTATAACATAAATGTCATGTGTTAAGTTAGCAATGTCATATTACTAGTTCGAAATGTCATTTATGTTATTTAAATATATGTATGTCAAGTTGGAAATGTCATTCTCAAAGGAGAAATTCTATTTTTATAGCATAAATGTCATATGTGAAGTTAGCAATGTCATATTACTGATTATAAATATCATTTTTAAGATTTAAATGTCATATGTCAAGGTGGGGATGTTATTTTTAAAGTTGAAATGTCATTTTTATGGAAATACAANTAAATAAGCCAAGCACATCCGCCACAACCGAAGACGTGTCAGATAGCTTATTGGACATGATAAATGATATTATTCAAGCAAATATGCAAGAAATTTTTTCATTTTACTGAAACAAATGTTGGCGTGTTGGAAGAAAGAAAGTTTTTCAAATTATTTCTAACCTCCTAGGTCATAGAGCTAATATAGCAGTATAGAGCTGCTGAAAATTTTCTCAAAGCCAAGATTCACGAATGGCATGACACATATAAAGAGGAAATTGAATGTATCGTTGGAATTTTGATTTGGATGGATCTCTGCCAGTTTCCGTCCAAAATCAAAGATCTAATTCCTCGCAATCTATTCCAATTTTTGCTGAAAACATGGTATTTTCATAATAATGAAGTAATAACTGAAAATAAGTTACAAAAAATTGTTCTTTTGGCAGATTCATTAATTAAAAATTTCCAAAAGATTGTCTCCAAAGAAAATGTCTAAGTTTTCGCCAATACATTAGTAAACAAAAGGAACAAGTTTGGCATCAAACTATATAACTATGTCTCGACAAAGGATACACGTATAATTTTCAAATTTATTGTGGAAAGGAGGACAAAACACCAAACCAGCTTTCTTCTAAAAAAGTAGTTCTTATTTTGGCTGACAACCTGTTAGATAAAGGACGTACAATCTATACGAATAATTATTACACTAGTATTTTATTAGCGCATTAATTACAGAAGAAGATACTCACTTAGTTGGAACACTGAGAACCAACAGAAAATTTAATCCAAAACACATTCTGAATAAAAAGCTACAAAACGGAGAAAATATTGCAGCAGAAAGCAATGCAGGTGTAGTCATTCAAAAGTGGAAAGATAAACATGATATTTGCACTCTCAGTATAAAACAATTGATTTATCTGACCAAATGAAGACATACAGAAGTTCTTTACGTAGAAGAGGGGTAAAATGGTATAGAAAATCGAATATAGAAAGTCAATCGCCAGTGACCTAATCTTGTCACATCATATTTTCATCATATTTTGCATCAAGAAGTTGCAAATGAAAAAATGTCGTAGATGTGTTGTTTGTTACGAGAGGCTTGCAAAAACTGACAGAAAACAAGCTAGTTAGATAAACCTAACACAGAACTTCAACCTGACAAAGATCATTTCCACATTTTTAAAATAGCTTCTTAATAACTTCTTCAGAAATGTTTAAAGTTGAGCGTCATTTTGATGTTTTGACATTAAGCGAAAAAGCTTTCCGATTTTTAAAACTAAAACTAGCACTATCACTACAACTAGAAGCTTTCGGGCTAAAACGTTGACTACCACGAGAAGCGTAACTTGATGCGCGGCAAAACTTCCACAACAGCCACAAGAAGCAACAGTTGATAACATAAAATCTATACCTGATGCCCTAACCCCCTCTTAATTTATTGATTCCTGAATGCTAGATACTGTTAGCAAAACACTAATTATTGCTATCAGAAAATTAAATACTGCTAGTAAATGACTAAAAGCTGCTTGGAAAGAAGAAATACTATTTCAAAAAGTTACCTACTTGCTTCTAAAATACTAGATACTGCAAAAAAAGACCACAACTTACTTGCTAAAGACTAGATACTGTTTTCAAAATAATACTTATTGCTTTCAAAGACTTTAATAATTGCTTGGAAAAGAGATATGCTTTCCAAAAAGCTACCTACTGCTTCCAGAATGATAGATACTGCTGGAAAAGACTAATAACTATTTGAAAAGAAGAGATATGCTTGTCAAAAAAGGTACGTACTGCTTCCAAAATGCTAGATACTGGTGGAAAAGATTACAATCTGCTTGGAGAAGACTAGATAGTGGTAACAAACAACTACAAACTGATTGGAAAGACGAGATACTGCTTCCATAAGACTACTTACTGCTTTCAGAGCGCTATATATTACTAGAAAAGATTACGACCTGCTTGGAGAAGAGTAAATACTGTTGGGAGAGAAAATTATCTGGTTAGAAAGACAAGATATTTCGAAAAGCCTATTAACTACTTTTAGAATACTAAATATTGTTGGAAAGACTACTAATTGCTTGGAGAACGCTAGATATTGTTGGCAAAGACTATTTAATGTTTTCAAAAGACTAGGTATATACTGCTGCCAAAACAGTACTAAGTGCTTGGAGATTACAATACTACTGCTTTCAGAGCTATACAGCGTGTCTCCGAAATGCGTGTACAACGGAAGACCACAGATTCCTTGGCTCAAAATAAATTGATTTAAGTTAAGTTATCTATATCCAAAGTTGCTTCGTTTCGCCGCTAGAGGACTTCAAAGTTAGCAAAAAAAATTCTTTTATTTTTTTATAACTCGAAAACACGTAAATCGATTGAAGCCATTTTCAGAAGTGAGTTCCTAGATTCAATTAACGTCTTTTTATGGTTTTGATACAATTTCAGATACACAGGAATGATGGAAAAGTCATGTGTTCATCGGATATTACTCCATATTTTTTTTCTTGCTAGGCGACATGTACAGGGTGTCCCAATTTCGATGTCCGCATAGGCTATCTCCGAAACTAAAAGAGATAGAAAAAAAGTAGCTTACATGTCATGATCTCGTTTTTCGAGAAAATGCTAATGCCGAAAACTCCGAACAGCTATCGTCTTTTGTTTGCGCCCTATCGACAAAAACTGTAAATTTTGCGAAAACGACAATCGCGAATATCTCATTTATTATCAAAGATGGAGTATTATAAATAAAACATTATAGGGGCAACTTTATTTTTTTAAATGGAAACCATAGTTGGCTATGATCTAAAATAATTTGTTGTTTTCTTCTGATAACAAATATATATATAGTTTGTGGGGTATATTTCTTATAGTTATTGAATAATTAACAAAAATTCATTTTGTTCTATCTAAAACTAATGTATGTACATGCATTTCGGAGACACCTGTATACTACTAGAAAAGATTACGACCTGCTTGGAGCAGGGTAAATATTGCTGGGAGAAACTATTATCTGCTTAGAAAGACAAGATACTATTTCCAAAAGACTATTAACTACTTTCAGAATGCTAAATATTCTTGGAAAGACTACTAGTTGCTTGGAGAAAGCTAGATATTGTTGGCAATGCTTTCAGAAGACTATACAGTATGTCCACGGAAAAGGTGTTGAATAGGAAAAACTTTTTTATTTTTAATTTTATCGAAAAAGTTAATCTTGATAAAAAAATTTGCTAGTTCTTAGAGTAAGATTGGGATAGAAACATTTAACATATTTTATACGCGGTGTTCAGAAAATTGAAAAAACTTTAAATGGTACAAAAGTAAAGTGCATTTATTTGAGAAGATAAGGAAATAAGTTACTTGGAAAAATTGTTCAAAAGTAAAAAGTAATCTCTAATACCAATTTTCGAAAAGATCGGCCTACTTTTATTTATCTGTATTATCATTTTTGTACTAGTAGGCGTTGATAGTGATAAGCGTTATTGACACTTCGCTTTTATACTTTATTAGCCGTAGTATTGTCATCTTGAAATGCTTACTTTACAGCAAAAAATTTACTTGGTGTAATTGAGGAATTTAATGAAAACTTCCCCAATGTGTACGTTTCTGAGACTACTTGCCGTAAAATAATTTTGAAGTTTTCAAGCACTGGGTCATTGTTGCGAATACCTAGAGAAAAGAAGAGATACGATGAAAATGATGCAAGTACATTGTTGGCATTACATTCAGTAGAGGAACACCCGAAATTATCATTAAGAAGAAGAGCTGAATATCTCCAATTTGTTAAAATGTCGCAAATTCAGAAAATATTAAAACACAACAAGATACATCCATACAAGCCAGTTTTTAATAATGTTTTGGAAGTCGGCAATGAAGCAAAACGTTTGGATTTTTGTTTGTGGGTTGGCTGTATGGAAAGAGGATTTCATAAGAAAATGTTTTCTGATGAATCAACTTTTTCGACCAATGGTGGTGTGGCTTCGCAACATGCACAATATTGGAATGACTCTAATCCGCATTTTCGAATACCACGGAGGCGTCACACAGTGGTCCACAAGCGGTAAAATGTGAACGAAAATCAAATTTTCGAAATTTTTCTTTTCGTTTTTTTTTACATGTTACATGTACTTTAGGTCCTAATAGACTGAGGTGAAAGGAATAAAGTCTTATGTACTTTCTAGTGCCAACTGTACGCAATAAAACAGTGTTACAATTCTTGTGTATTAAATAATATCATAAAATGCTACAACTTTAGATGAAGAAAATATATTGTGTTCCACTTTATCAAGACAATGCGTTGTTGCTATATTGAACAGTATAGAAAGGTCTTCATTTGGCACTTTTCTAATTTTTAAAATATTTTTGCAGAAATACATAATAAGCACTTCTTTTAAATCTAATTAACACCTACTTGAAGTTACAACCAAATGTTTTAACATATACAGTGTGTCCCCGTAAGGTACATTTGACGATAAATTTTTGAATTCAAATTTAATTTTTTGCAATTAATGTCTGGATGTCATAAAACGAAATATAACCAAGTTTTACGTCAAATGTCCTCAAAGTATCAAAGTTAACGCAAGAAGTTTGTTAACCATTACAGGTAAAGTGGTTTTTCTGAGCAATGTACAACAAAAGTTGATTAAGATAAACTGTTTGCTATCTTAAATTATAGCGATATGCCGAATTTTATTAATTTAGGATATAAAAGCAGAATGTGCAGATTTTTAAATCATAAGATTAACAAAACATTTTCGATCTAAACTAAATTAACATAAAAGCTTATTCAATGATATCACCACCAACACTAACACATAATTCAGCCCTTTTCTCTAATAACAGTTTCAATTTTTTGTTTTAAACTAAATTTTAAATTCTTTGTAAATGGGATTTACTTATATCGACTTGAACTGCCCTTTGCCTTTATTGCGTTCGTTACTGCAACAATCGACCCCGCATCATATTCATCTGAAAGCTTTTTTTCCTTCCTTTTATTTTCCACATTGCCCGTTTCCGAAAATTTTTTAACAACTCTCTTAATTGTTTTTTTATCTACTAAAATTCCAAATATTTCCTCAAATTGCCATAAAACTGCATTGTAACAAATGTTCCACAATCCATAGCACTTCACTATAAATATTGTATGTTGTAATGTAAACATGATCAATTAATATTTGACAATAGGCTAAACCTAAGCTATCAAATGATAATTGTTAGTTCACTCAGATCATTTGTTTTTATTGTAAAACGGAATATTAGAAAAAAATTTTCAAGAAAAAACTCATTTTTTCTTTTATATGTTAAATTAATAAAATTCGGTATATCGCTATAATTTAACATAACAAACATTTTATTTTAATCATCTTTTGTTGTACATTGCTCAGAAAGACCACTTTACCTGCAACGGTTAACAAACTTCTTGCGTTAACTTTGGTACTTTGAGTATATTTGACGTAAAACTTGGTTATATTTCGTTTTATGACATCCAGACTTTAATTGCAAAAGATGGAATTTGAATTCAAAAATTTATCGTCAATTATACCTTACCGGGGACACACTGTATATCTGGCAGAAGACGCAAGAAGAACTTTTGGCGCTAGAATATTCTTATTCTTTGAGATGTGCTTTATATAACATGATAACCACATCTTGCTTTAACTTGCTCCTTACCAAGATATTAGCGATCAAAGATGATCAGTGCCTGAGTGTGTTATTTGACTGTTTTCATATAAAATGCTTATATTCTTTTTCTTAAAAGATAAATCTCGTATATTTGGTGTAAACCCGCATAACAATAATAGAATACCAGACTTAAAGTTTCAGGCATATTTAACAACCGTTGTTAGATACAATGCGGCAAAAAACTGGAACACTTGAAATATCTACTTTTTTATAAGTACGAAGGTTTTCACGGCCGGAGTTAATTGAACTAAAATTAGAACTAAAACTAGTACTAACTAATTAAACTGGTTCGAAGTGTTTCTGAAGAAGGTTGCAACATGGCATCCGAAACGTCAAACCTTTTCTTAGAAGACGCACGACAAAACCCGAAAGTTTCTAGTGTTAGTTGATGAACGGTAGAGCTAGAAGGTTTTAAGTTTGATTTGTCTGTTCTCCATGCATACATTGGGTTTTTTGTGTGTCTGCTTCACATTTCATATAAATTAAAAATTAGAACTTGGAAGGTGACTGGTTCATACGTACTTTTACTAAATTATCATCAGAGATTTCATTAAACAGTGGGTACAATATTAATTGCAATGAATTTGATAAATACTGTTTCAAAACTGCCGAAAAGTACGTCCATTTTATGGTTGGTACTATATGCCAACCAGCGTTCATAAAATTTTGATACATGGATCTGCAGTCATTAAAGAACCTCTACTACCTATTGGAGAGTTGTCGGAAGAAGCGCAAGAAGCTAATAACAAAAAAATTTGAAAATTTAGAGAGAGCCACACAAGGAAATGTAGTAGACTGGATACGAATGAAGATCTATTTAAAAGACTGCTACTCAGCTCAGATCCATTTATAAGTAATTTTCAACAGCACATTTCTAGAAAACATAAAAAGATGAGTATGGAGACTAAAAGATTACTTATAATAGACAATGTAGAAGACCAGGAAGAAGAAAAAGATCGCGAAGAAGAAGATGAATATGACGAAGAACAAGAATCAGAACAAGAGCTATATGAGGCAGGATGCAACGAAGATGAAGATGACGAAGAATGGTCTGAAACAGAACAAGAAGAAACACACATTGTTAAGCAACGTAGATAATTTATAGAGAATTAAATTCCCTTTCTGATAGGCTAAAAAAGCATGGTGCGTTCCATTTAAAATTTTCTACTTTCTCGCCATTGAAAATGGAGAAACAATAATTCAATTTTTGACCACCTTGTATAAGATACTCCGATACAACAAATGACAATCTATTTGACAGCATCTGAAGAATAATCGTACCAATTTAGACCTTTTTTGAATGAACGTTGGCTGAGATATGGGGTTTTAAAGAGCATGGTGAAATTTACCAAAAAAAGTTTAGAACCAAAATAACTCGAAAACGAAAAACGCTAGGTACCAATAACTTTTATCAAAGTTAACCTATTTTTTTACGTACAATTAAATGGTGTAATAAAAACTATAGCATTCTATTTAAAATAACGAAGTTATGGTCTACTTCCGGTAGACCGGAAGTGGCAGCCATCTTGAAAATATTTTAGATTGAAAGTTCCGAATGAACAACCCATGCTACCAAAATTTCAAAATTGTACGAATAGTGGAACCTGAAAAAGTTCTAACGAACCAGTTACGTGAGACACTCTGTAGTTAAAGATTTATTTATAGAAACCTTACATCGAAGTAAACTATATAACCAATTTAGTTTAAACAATTTTGTATTTAGCTATACTTCACGATTTAATAGCGTTGTATAAAATTTTGTATTTATCCAATTCTAAGAACCTAAATTATATGAAAAAAGTAGAATGAGAAGTAGAAGTTAAGAAATTTCCTCGATGGTGAATTAGACAATCTTCCATTAGAATACAGTCGTTCATTTTATTTTCAACAAGATGGATGCCCAGCACATTATTGGGCAACGGTTAGACCATACGTTTCCAGACCACTGGATTGGGAGACAAGGACCAGTTCAGTGGCCTCCTAGGAGTCCAGATTTAACATTAATGGATTTTTTCCTATGGAGCTGATTGAAACAAATTGTTTATCGCACACCTCAAATAAATGCCACTACTGATCAATTAAAGGATGCGATTAGAGAAGTCGTTGCTTCAATATCTTTACATAGTATATTTTTAGTTACATTGTTTTCATCATTTTAGATAATGCATTTTTTTACCACTGAGTATATTTGATTAAATTTACTTCTCCTCCTGAAGACCCCGCACTCGTTCGATTAGTATCGTAAGGATTACAAGTCCTCTCATGAATTAAATTGTTCGATTCCCAAAATAAACACAATTCGGGCGTGTTTGAAACTAAAATTGGAATAGCCCCGGCTTCCCTTAACTTTTTAACAGCGATTCCATCCGATTTTGCAACGACTCCTCTACGAAGTTTTGAACCAACGCTATAAGACATTCCTTGCAAACTACAACTTTCTTTGACAGTTATTGGAACTCCCAATAAAGGATATTTAACTTTTAATTCATTTTCGGTTAAATCACACGATTTTAAATAACCATCGACGTTTTTAGCTTCGGCCAAAGCGATGTCAAATCGATTTTGAACCACAGCTTTTAAAATTATATCGACTACTTTTACACGGTCGATATAAGCTTTGATAATTTGTTCGGATGTGAGCTTAAAGTTGGATTAATTTAATATTAATTAATTTAAAAAGTTGGACTTACCTCTCGATTTCTAATTTTTTCTGATAGTTTTGTTGCACTATAAAATAAGATGGGGTTATCGATTTTTGGAATTATTTTCTTGGGTTTTTTCGAAATCCACCAAAAATACGGTATTAATAAAACTGCCAGGATTTTTTGTGCGAATAAAATTAATAAATATCCGAATTCTACCATCTTTTTAATTCTTGTTTGATTGTTTTCGAATGCTTGTTCATCCGGTGCGTTCTTCGGAGATTGTGAAAGCGATTTAACGTTCTGTGGCGTGCCGTTGTACCTACATAGAGCATTATTAAAGTCGGAGAAATCTGATGTTCTTTTCGTTTTGTTCGGCCTTTTTGTTATTTTCTTTTTTTCGAATAGATTCTTATGCAATGAGGTTGACAAGGAATAAAAAATGTATTGCTCAAACGAATTGTTGCAAGAAATAATTGCTTTTAGATGTTTAGCTAATTTATGAAATAAATTTAACGCTATTTTTTTGTTGTTGAGGATCTAAAGCTTTTAGAGTAGCCCAGCAAATTTTGGTTTTAATAACAAATTAATTAAAACTTGTTTATTAAGAAAGCAAACAATTTTTGTTTGTGTGAAATTGTTTGAAGATTTTAATGATATTCACTTGGTGATCTTTAAGAAGAGAAAGTAAAATTTGTTGATGATGCAATGCGTTCTTTAATTTTAAGGTGAACGATCTTTTATTATTGATAAAGATTAAATTTAATATGGAGTTGCGTCCTTAACATTGAGATTTTAATCTCTAAATTATCTTTCCTATTTTTGATTAACCTTGTAACCGTTTTCTTTATTAATATTAATTTGCATAATCAATAAATTCAGATTTTTTTAATGATCTTAGAAGCTTTTTGAATCTTAATTGATGATTTATTGAGTTTATAATTGAACCGCGTTATATGGCATAAATTTAATCACAAATTCTAGAGTCAAAATGATGTTTCGTGTAAAAATTTTTGAAGAAAATTATCTAGAGTTTCATTTTGTACTTTTCAACTGGTTTCTATTTTAAGCGCCCTTCACTCGATCAATATATATTGTCAATATGGCCAATAAATATTGACAAACTGTAATTGCCTCAGACTATCAATATTTATACATATAACAAAGACACATACGTGTCTTCTAAAGAGAGACACGTTTTCCCAAAAAATGAGGTTTGCGTATCTACGCCAAAAGATTTTCAAGATTTTTTCCTCAGACTATCAATATTTATTGTCAATATATCAAATATTTTCGTTTTCGTCAAACCATCCCATCAATACTTTCAATATTGACAAAATGTCAATCTTTCTACTCACACGTTCAATAATATTGTCAATACTCAGATATTGACAATATACCGGGTGTCCAATTAGTGCGATATCGGACGATATCTCCTTACAGGGTGTCGCTAGAAGAAAATGTTTATATATAAAGTTGTTTGGTGCTCGAAGGTGCATAACCTAAAAATATTTTTGTTTATACAGGTGTTCCAAAAACAAAGTATAAGGTACAACTTTGTACATTTAAATGGACCACCCCATATTTTATTACATTTTTGAATTACCCTTAAAATTCGACATACTTTATGTTAAGCATTACCTATACAAAAATTTGACCGTTTTTGAAATATTCAACATTTTGTGAAAAAATCTCCGTCTGCACGTTTAATTTATTTATCAATTTATTTAAGACCCTACAAAGCAAATCTTTTG
Source organism: Onthophagus taurus (assembly GCF_000648695.1). Taxonomy (NCBI): domain Eukaryota; kingdom Metazoa; phylum Arthropoda; class Insecta; order Coleoptera; family Scarabaeidae; genus Onthophagus; species Onthophagus taurus. The sequence goes on from NW_019281087.1 coordinate 14,102, forward strand.
TAGATTATTAATGCGTAGTTACAGTAACTTCATGCCCCTATACAAATCTGGTAACGTTCTACAGGGTGTTCGTAATATTGTACTCAATACCAGAAACTTGAAATAGCTATATCTCATTTTTTTTAAATGGAATGCCTCATATTTTTTTATCTTAAATTATTCACCAAGTAATAAGGTTTCTTTTTTATAAAGCATGTTCTATACCTATTTGCAATAGTTATCGAGTTATTTATAGGACAATAGGTACGAAGTTACGAATATTACGAAGTTCTACCTTGTACTTTGTTTTTGCAACACCCTGTATAAACAAAAATATTTTTGGGTTATGCACCTTCGAGCACCAAACAACTTTATATATAAACATTTTCTTCTAGCGACACCCTGTAGGGAAATATCGTCCGATATCGCACTAATTGGACACCCTGTATATTGACCGAGTGAAGGGCGCTTTATATAGACTTTAAGTCTAACCATCTTCAGCAACTCTACAAATAAATTAACATCCCTCATCCTACCCATTTTAAACGACTCATTTTAAAGGTTTTTTTAATAAAGAATACATCATGAAAGAGCACCATGAAGTTGTCTATTATATGATAATTAACTTCAGGTTTAAAATGTCAACCTCAATTTTGACATATTTGTAATCTNTATTTTCGTTTTCGTCAAACCATCCCATCAATACTTTCAATATTGACAAAATGTCAATCTTTCTACTCACACGTTCAATAATATTGTCAATACTCAGATATTGACAATATACCGGGTGTCCAATTAGTGCGATATCGGACGATATCTCCTTACAGGGTGTCGCTAGAAGAAAATGTTTATATATAAAGTTGTTTGGTGCTCGAAGGTGCATAACCTAAAAATATTTTTGTTTATACAGGTGTTCCAAAAACAAAGTATAAGGTACAACTTTGTACATTTAAATGGACCACCCCATATTTTATTACATTTTTGAATTACCCTTAAAATTCGACATACTTTATGTTAAGCATTACCTATACAAAAATTTGACCGTTTTTGAAATATTCAACATTTTGTGAAAAAATCTCCGTCTGCACGTTTAATTTATTTATCAATTTATTTAAGACCCTACAAAGCAAATCTTTTGTAGATTATTAATGCGTAGTTACAGTAACTTCATGCCCCTATACAAATCTGGTAACGTTCTACAGGGTGTTCGTAATATTGTACTCAATACCAGAAACTTGAAATAGCTATATCTCATTTTTTTTTAATGGAATGCCTCATAAAATATTTTTTATCTTAAATTATTCACCTATTTGCAATAGTTATCAAGTTATTTATAGGACAATAGGTACGAAGTTACGAATATTACGAAGTTCTACCTTGTACATTGTTTTTGCAACACCCTGTATAAACAAAAATATTTTTGGGTTATGCACCTTCGAGCACCAAACAACTTTATATATAAACATTTTCTTCTAGCGACACCCTGTAAGGAAATATCGTCCGATATCGCACTAATTGGACACCCGGTATATTGTCAATATCTGAGTATTGACAATATTATTGAACGTGTGAGTAGAAAGATTGACATTTTGTCAATATTGAAAGTATTGATGGGATGGTTTGACGAAAACGAAAATATTTGATATATTGACAATAAATATTGATAGTCTGAGGAAAAAATCTTGAAAATCTTTTGGCGTAGATACGCAAACCTCATTTTTTGGGAAAACGTGTCTCTCTTTAGAAGACACGTATGTGTCTTTGTTATATGTATAAATATTGATAGTCTGAGGCAATTACAGTTTGTCAATATTTATTGGCCATATTGACAATATATATTGATCGAGTGAAGGGCGCTTAAAATAGAAACCAGTTGAAAAGTACAAAATGAAACTCTAGATAATTTTCTTCAAAAATTTTTACACGAAACATCATTTTGACTCTAGTATTTGTGATTAAATTTCTGCCACGACTTACAGAAACAGCCTGTATAATTGTAAAACGACTGATCAAGCGGATTCTGTACTTGTGATGGCTGTCATCAGTGTTCTGTGATAAAAATAGATAGGCACAATTTTCAATAGTTTGAGCCTATCTATTCTGAGAAGTCATATTTTTAGAGAGATGAAAACGAAAATCCCGTTTTTCTCAACATTGTTCATTTGTCGCTTAGTCAAGTGATGCATAACGCGGTCC
>NW_019281087.1:16678-64006 GCF_000648695.1 Onthophagus taurus
TTAATATTTGTCACAAAAACAAAAATATAATAAAAAAAATCAAAAATTAAGGTTGGTATTAATATTTAAAAATTAAATTGCTATCTTCATTGTTGCTAACTTCGGGTTTAATGTTTTTTATTCTAACTTTTTTGTTTTTTGAGATAAGTGCGTCATCTTTGGACTCATTTTAAAGGTTTTTTAATGAAGATGACAAATATGTCAAAATTGGCGTTGACGTTTCAAACCGGAAGTGATCGAATCTACATTAATATTAAACTTAAATATGTCGAGTTTGGACTCATTTTAAAGGATTTTTTATGAAGTTGACAAATATGTCAAAATTAAAAGTTGAAAGATCGAACTTTTTGGTTTTTTAAGAAAAATGCGTCATGTTTAAACTCAAAAAATGTCTAAAAACGATAAAATGTCGCTTTCAATTAGTCAAGTGATATATAACGCAGTGCAATTGTGGATTTGATTAATTAATCCCATCTAGCGGGCAATAGCGGCGTTAACTATAAAATGTCACTTGCTATGTCAAAATGACATTCTTATTTTTTTTTTACTTTTTAGCGTTAAATCTTCTTTTTCGTATAAACCTGCACAAAAATAAACAACTAATATGTTGTAACAGATATACAAAAATTATAAACAACACTTTATTATTGAATTGCAATTAAATGCCTTAACCGGAAGTGATATTTTATCTGATCATATACCAAGTAATTTTCATACAAAGTGACATTTTTAATTGCGATAAATTAAGGAAATGTCATATAAGGGTTGTAATCATTATAAACATCAAATTTCGATCAAATCACTTAACCGGAAGTGGTACTTTATCTGATCATATATCAAGTAATTTTCATACAAAGTGGGCGTTTTTAATTGAGATAAATTAATCAAATCTCACGCAAGTGTTTATAATCATGCGATAAATTAATGAAATGTTGTATAAGGGCTTATAATCATTATAAACATTTAAATATCAAATTTCGATCAAATCACTTAACCGGAAGTGGTACTTTATCTGATCATATATCAAGTAACTTTGTATGACAAAGTGACATTTTTAATAGAGATAAATTAATCAAATCTCACACAAGTGTTTATAATCCTGATAAACACTCCAATATAAAATTTTACTTAAATCGCATAACCGGAAGTGATACTTTATCTGATCATATACCAAGTAATTTTCATACAAAGTGACATTTTTAATTACAATAAACTAATGAAATATCATATAAGGGTTTATAAACATTATAAACACTCAAATATCAAATTCTAATTAAATCGCGTAACCGGAAGTGGTACTTTATCTGATCATATATCATGTAAGTTTCATACAAAGTGGCACTTTTAATTGAAATAAATTAATCAAATCTCACACAAGTGTTTATAATCATGATAAACACTCCGATATAAAATTTTACTTAAATCGCATAACTAGAAGTGGTACTTTATCTGATCATATACCAAGAAATTTTCATACAAAGTAGTACTTTTAATTGAAATAAATTAATTAAACGTTAAATATGAGTTTATAATGATTAGTGGTGGAACGGATATCCGACAACTATCCGGCCATTTGTTAAAATCCGGCTAACTTTATTTATAAACCTGATATATATGTCTTTAGCAATCTCATTGTAACAATCCCAATATGATATACAGGGTGATTTATAACATATGGAGGGGACTAAATGGGTAGATACTTGAGGTCAAACTGAAGAGATTTTCTTAATAATGTTTTGTTAAAATCTTAATAGTTACATAGATATCGCATGTTAATTTTTTAAATAAATTAGCGTCAACTTTTGAGAACCGCTGATATTCACTAAAGAACAATTAAAATACTTGTCAACGGCATCCTCATTTTTGAAGGAGCTGTCAAAGTAGACAATTTAATTGTTTAGTTTTAATACATAATTTATGAAAAGAAATAATAGATGTTAATTTATGAAACGGATAATAATAATGTTTTAAATGCAAAATTACAAAACGCCACCAAGACCTTTCTTAGGTTGCAAATTTCCTGTCTCTCTTCCCCGCTGGATTAACCGAAGAAAAGTGTTTTCAGAAGGGATCTGTCGATTTGGATATCGTTCTAAATACAGACGTCTTGCGTGTGCAGCGTTTTCTCTAGCAGCTCCATAAATAATAAGCATATCTACGTATTCTTCGTTACTGTACATTACCATTGTATTTTTTGATTAGTACATTGATTATTAAAATTAAATGACATGTCCGTTGCTAGGCAACCAAGTCAACTGGATTGACAGCAATAAAAACATGGTATCAGCGGTTCTCAAAAAACAAACACCAGTTTTTGAGTGATTTAACAAATTTTAAATATCCGTAACGTAACGTATTTAAATAGCCGTAACTGCCATATTACAAAGATTTTATTGGTGCTAATCAGGCATTGCTTAAGTAACCCCAAAATATTCGCAGTTTGAATTTAAACGTAGTGTAATACCGTATATCGTAAGAAATGCTGGGCAATTAATTCAACTTTAATGTTCTATATCTTTGTGATTATTACGTTGTAGTCAAAACATTATTAAGAAAATATCTTCAGTTTGGCCCCTAGTACTTGCTCTTTTAATCTGCTCCGTATGTTATAAATCACCCTGTATAAAATCTCTTACTAACAGAACTGTCGCTGATATCACTTTCGATTATTAATTAAAGTATCCTCTTTTTAATGCAGCAAGCCGTTTTGAAAAATCGCTTTTAGTTTTTGAGAAATAAATTTTTGAAATAATTGAAAAAAAAATTAGTATAATCACTTATACTTTATCTAACACATACCAAATAAATTTTTGTATAAAATTTGTGTTAAATTAAAAAACATAATTTTTTATTTACTTATTTTTATTAATAATATATAACTCTTATTCACTCGCTTATTTATTAAGGTCTCATCATCATTTACAGTAAAACGTTCACGTTTGCCTTGATAATTTTTTAAAATTCCTAATAAAATATTACATCTATATGTGTGAAAAATTAACGTTCTAAATAAACATTCATTAGATGTTTACATCTATAATAAAATAAGTTTTAAATTAGTGAGGCATTTTATTAAAGTTTAAGGTCTTTTTTTTTTGTTTTTAAACTTTCCTTCGTTTATCGGAAACATTTTTAACCATTTAAAAATAGTTGTTTACAGGAAACATTGCGGCGAGTCATTATTATTGAATTGCAATCGATCGGGTATAAAAATCGAATTGAAATTGCGGTAGCAATAAATTAAATAATTTTGACACGCTTGACATTGAATTAAGTGATTCAAATCGTTTAATGAATGTATTTATATTCGAGCCGCACACATTTCTTTTTTTAATCGTTATTGTTGTAGTTTGGGAAAACAAAAATCGTTTAGATTAAAAATCGATTGTAATTATACGGTTTCGTTATGAATTTTTAAACGTTGAATCTTATTAATTATGAGTTATAAATTTTAAATAACAATTTAGAGACGTAAATTATTACCAATAAAAAGCTGACGTTGTACTTCAAAGTTATAAATGAATTTGTTATTAAAAAAATCTTACTTTCTTTATTCGTTGGTGATTAAATTTAAATTTTATGTGTAACACCTCTCTCATAAACAAATACGAACTATTTATTGTTATCACACTTCGAACCAACCGCTTCAGCGTTTAATCACATACTGTTGTTTGTTAACTTATACGAGGCTTTTTATCAACTCTTTACGCATTTTTATTGTTGTAATCGACACGTTTTTGCACTTAAATAAATAAATTTTAATTTTAATTCATTATAGCTTAAATTTTATTTTATTTCTATATTTACAAACATAAAGAGATATCTAAATAAATTATCACCTTGAAACTTAAATGCAACTTTTCAAAAATGAAATACACAACAAATTTATATTTAATATACACATCGACTACTTCCTAAAGCAAATTTGATTAAAGGTCAAAATGGTGCGACCCAGCCTCCAAATCGCACTTCTAATTCTTCAGCAACCGATAAACACACTGCATCTCGATGTGGGGATGCAATAACCTAAAAGAATAATTAAATAATAATAACTAAGATGTACACTGTGTTAATTAATTATTGGACCCGACGTCATTATTGCAAGTATGCAACCAATTATGATTTAATTACAAAATTTTGAAAATTATCGATGAATTGCAACATTTAATTTTATCAAAACTTTAAATATTGTTTTCTCAAAAACTAAAAGAGATTTTTCAAAACGGGTTGGTTCATTGGAAAGAGGACACTTTTATTAACACTTTGGGAAATTTTCATACTCATATTCTAAGAGGTCGATTTTATGCGAATTTTTAAAACTTAATCGGCGAAAATTGCAAAATTCGAAAAAATTGTCTATCATTTCTCAAAAACTAAGTGATTTTTCAGAACGGGTTTTTGCATTAAAAAGAGCATACTTTAATTAATAATTGGTGATATTTCCACAAGGATCCTTCAAGAAATTAATTTTATAGCGAATTTTGAAAGTTATCGATGAAAATTGCAACATTGAAAATTTTATCAAAACTTCAAATATTGCTTTCTCAAAAACTAAAAGTTATTTTTCAAAACGGGTTGGTTCATTGGAAAGAGGACACTCTTATTAATACTTTGGGAAATTTTCATACTTATATTCCAAAAAATGGATTTTATACGAATTTTTAAAACTTAATCGGCGAAAATTGCAAAATTCGAAAAAATTGTAGATTATTTCAAAAATGTATTTCTCAAGAACTAAAAGTGATTTTTTGTACTCATAGCATCTAGATACCTATTTCCCGCACAGAGAGGACGTGCGGGAAACGCGTTTTCCCGCACAAATGCTTTTTTGTTACCGCAACTAACAGGAATATTTAATGACCAAATGTGCATGTTTATAAGAAAAGGTTAATAAGAACGTTTTATCCATTCGTGTGCAGATAACACAGTTTTAAAATATTTAAAAAAGTCTATAAAAATCAATTTGCAATCAATAAAGTCAATATTGACGTTTGGAATTTCGGTTGATTTTTTCCTGTCAAAAACCCCACATGCAACTCATATCGTCACACAGGGACGTTTTATTCGTTACAACAATTGTACAAAATATTGTACAATACTCATGTGTAAAGGATTGTTCCAGCATTCGCACGCAAATGCAGATGCAAACTAGCGTGCTCATGTGAAAAGCTAGCCTTTCCGCATTTGTATCGTAAATAATTATTTCAAAACGCCTTTTTGCATTAAAAAGAGAATACTTTAATTAATAATTGGTGATATGTCCACAAGTATCCTTCAAGAAATGAATTTTATAGCGAATTTTAAAAATTATCGATGAAAATTAAAATATCGAAAATTTTATCAAAACTTCAAATATTGTTTTCTCAAAAATTAAAAGTTGTTTTTCAAAACGTGTTGGTTTATTGGAAAGAGAACACTCTTATTAACTAAATCGGCGTAAATTGCAAAATTCGAAATCATTGTCGACAGAGACGGCGCTACCGGGGAGTGTATTTAGACCTGTCAGCAGTAGCTAGTCTTCAGAAAGCAGTATTTAGTCTCCACAAAGCAATTTTAGTCTTTAGAATGCAGTATTTAGTCTTCTGCCAACGTTATGTATGTTTTCTCCAAAATATTTTATCTTTCTTTTGCAGTATTTAGACCCGTTAGCAGTATATAGTCTTCAGAAAGCAGTATTTAGTCTCCACAAAGCAATTTTAGTCTTTAGAAAGCAGTATTTAATGTTCCAGATGCTTTATTTAGACCTGTCGGCAGTATCTAGTCTTCAGAAAGCAGTATTTAGTTTTTTAGAAGCAGTATCTAGTCTTCTGCCAACGTTATGTATGTTTTCGCATTCCGCCCAAAATGGCTTCCAGCATTCCACCCTGGCGCTTCATTTGCTAGCGTCGGCACTAATTGTCGATTATTTTAAAAATTTATTTCTCAAAATCTAAAAGCGATTTTTCAAAACGGCTTGTTGAATTAAAAAGAGGATACTTTAATTAATAATCCAAAGTGATAACAGCGACAATTCTGTTAGTACGAGAATTTATATGTTAGATACTAATTCCTGTGAATAGTGGAATACTAAGTAATAGGTTTTTAATATTGGGCCAAAGCCGGATATTTGGTAACTATCCGGTATCCGGCCGGATTTTAAAAAATAGCCGGATAGTATCGAGATATACTATATTTACTGGAGTGCGTGTTTTGAACTAGAAAACGAGCCGGACGTAACATTTATTATATTTGGTATTTTTCATCATTATTGAATAACATTATATGAATTACTTAGTAAATATTGAATAAATGCATACTGAATTATATCCATTAGTTAGTACTATTTGTATTTCTTGCCGTTATAGGGTGGGGGAATATCCTAAGCACGCACTCCAGTAAATTATATGTAATCTCGATGCCGGATATTCATTCCACCACTGCAACCAATATCACAGTATTGGTATTGCAATACGCGATTTGCGATATTGGTTGCATAATTGCAATGATGACGTCGGGTACGATAATTAATTAACACACTGTATTAGGAATAAAAGAATTAATTACTTGTACTCCAATCGGTAAACCTTGTTTATTTAAACCTAAAGGAACGTGAGTTGCTGGAAACCCAAGAATATTAAAAATCATTGAATAAACAACTCCGGCACACTTTAACGGTGAATAACCATGTTGGAAAGTTGGCCCAGGCATTGTCGGGAATAAAATTACTCCATATTGACCCAAAGTATTCTAAAATTTAAAAAAAAAATGATTAAATCATTCTCAATTTAATTAATTTAGTACCATTAAATTCGTTTTTAGATGATCCAACATATCACGGTAATAATCGTTGTCTTTAACCGTCAAGAAAGAATGCGTATTTGTTAAAAAGTCGTAAGCCAAACTGTTATAATTTAAAGTTGATCTCTTAAATTGTAGCTTAATAAACTCAGAAACGATGTTATACCTTTTCTAAAAAAACAAAACGAATTAAATTAACCTCAACGAATTAAAATGAAAACCTACCGGTGGATTCACTTGGTCTAAAAGCAAATCGGGTTTATTTTTCACCCCGAAAAACAACGATAAACCCATATCGAAACATTTCTCTAAATCGATTATCTTGGAATTGTTAAGTTTCGCTTTACAATGATGTTTCAAATGATCCGCGCATTTTTTTATGGCATCTCGAACATCTTGATTAACGTTATTTACAAAAAATAAATTTCCGGTGTCTTCTGTATGATAAACCGTAACTTTTTTCATATCAACCTAAATAAAATATATAAAATTACCATCGAATTTTTACAACATTAATTTTATTAGGAAAAATTTAAGAATCATCATGTGGATTAAAAAAACACTTGACAAATAAAAAGAAAGTGCGGAAAAGTTAGAACATAACGAAAAATCACATTAAAGTTTATTTACATTATTACTAGAACTAACATTAGACCTAGAACTAGAATCATTCGGGTTTAGCCGCACGTCTTTCAAGACGGCTAAACCCGAATGATTCTAGTTCTAGGTCTTGTGTTAGTTCTAGTACAAAACTAGAACTAATACTAGACCTAGAACTAGAAACATTCGGATTTAGCCGCACGTCTTTCAAGACGGCTAAACCCGAATGATTCTAGTTCTAGGTCTTGTGTTAGTTCTAGTGATAGTGTTAGTGTAAAACTAGAACTAACACAAGACCTAGAAGCCCTAGCCGCACGTCTTTCAAGACGGCTAAACCCGAATGATTCTAGTTCTAGGTCTTGTGTTAGTTCTAGTGATAGTGTTAGTGTAAAACTAGAACTAACACAAGACCTAGAAGCCCTAGCCGCACGTCTTTCAAGACGGCTAAACCCGAATGATTCTAGTTCTAGGTCTTGTGTTAATTCTAGTACAAAACTAGAACTAACACTAGACCTAGAACTAGAAACATTCGGATTTAGCCGCACGTCTTTCAAGACGGCTAAACCCGAATGATTCTAGTTCTAGGTCTTGTGTTAGTTCTAGTGATAGTGTTAATGTAAAACTAGAACTAACACTAGACCTAGAACTAGAAAGTATTAGGCTTATCCCGAATGTTTCTCCTTTCTTTCAGGATATCTTCATATAATTTTCCAAAGCAGTCTAATAAATATAGGGGTCTGTAAGCTGTTTTTCCATTATTTTTTTTGGTTTTTCAATTAATACCAACTTTCATGTTTTCCATATATCAGGAAAAATTCCCTGCTCCAACAGGAACGTATACATTTCAGTGCCTTTCTTTGAAACTACATATAAGGTATCTTTGACAATTTTTGGCGTAATTTGATCCCGACCAGGAGCCTTTTCATTCTTAAGCTGTTTAACTAGTTCTAATTATTTCTCTTCCGTCACCTTTCTAATGCTCTCATTCCACCTTTGTCTGCTCTCACAACCTTATTTCCCACTGGGAAAAATTCTTTTACAACATTCTGCAATTCATCGCCATTGAGCGTATCTCTCAGTATATTTTTTGTTCTTATAAAAACCATTTTGTAGGCATCTCCCCATATATCTTCTTCCAGTTCATTACAGAGTTTCCTCCAAGCATCCTTTTTTGCTCTTCTAATTTCATTTTTGTATGGTCTGCGCACACTTTCATATTCCGTTTTTGCTACTTCCTTTTCCCTTTAATTTCCATTCTGTGAATTAACTCTTGTAAGTATACGTCTGTTTCTATTAGCTTTAACCCTCGCTTCTACAACCTTATCTATCTATCATTACAATTGTCTTCCTTTGTAGCATTTCATTTTTGTTTTTCCATAAATTTTATCACAGGCTGTTGTTGCTACTGCAATTAACTTGGTAGGAGTAAGAACATCCACTGCTTCTATTTTTAAAAAATTACAGTAATATCCTTTTTTGATTAATATTATTACTAAAAAACTTCACTGAAAAAAAACATAACCTCAAAAATTCTACTTTCTTTCTATTTATGGATAATTGGTTGTCTACCATCCAACCTATATACAACAATTTTGTAGTTAATACAGTAGCATTGTAATCTCCAAGCACTTAGTAGTGTTGTGGCAGCAGTGTATAGTATTTTGAAAGCATTAAATAGTGTTTGCCAACAATATCTAGCTTTCTCCAAGCAATTAGTAGTCTTTCCAACAATATTTAACATTCTGAAAGTAGTTAATAGTCTTTTGGAAACAGTATCTTGTCTTTTCAAGCAGATAATTGTTTCTCCCAGCAGTATTTAGAATTCTCCAAGCAGATTGTAATCTTTTCCACCAGTATCTAGCATTTTGGAAGCAGTAGGTACCTTTTTTTAGAGAACATATCTCTTCTTTCAAAGTAGTTATTAGTCTTTTCCAACTGTATCTAACATTCTGGATTCAGTAGGTAGCTTTTTGGAAAGCATATCTCTTTTCCAAACAATTATTAAAGTCTTTGAAAGCAATAAGTAGTCTTGGAAGCAGTATTCCGCCTGTCCAAGTAGATCAAAACCTTTAACAGCAGTGTTTAGCATTCTGGAAGCAATAGGTATTATTTTGAAAACAGTATCTAGTCTTTTCCAAGTAAGTTGTTGTTTTTTCTGCAGTATCTAGCATTTTAGAAGCAGTAGGTAACTTTTTAAAATAGTATTTCCTCCTTCCAAGCAGTTTTTAGTCTTTTACTAGCAGTATTTAATCTTCTGATAGCAAAAATTAGTCTTTTGTATAGATTTAGTATAGATTTTAACTTATCTTTAGTTTATGGATGGGATTTATAGACATTTTAGTCATTGTGAGTCGTTTTAAAGTGATTATTCGGTAAGTTTTACACTTTTCCGCACATTTTTTGGTCGATTTTTAAGCGACATGATGATTTTTGAATTATACCTTTTATTACCTTTTCGTTTAAATTAATGGGATGATTCGTCATCACGTTTAAAACCAACCTTAAATCTTCCGAATTAATATTAATGTAGAAAAATAAAACGTCAAAATTAATTTTAGGTAATTAAATAATTTAAACGTCAAGTTGACATTTAAAACGTCAAATGACAAGTAAAAAATTAAATTTGACATTCATACGTCAAAGTTACAAGATTAATTGTAAAATTTCGTTTTCTAAATGTTAATTGGGAATAGAAATGACTTCCATGTACTATCACAGCAATTTTCTGTAATTTTTCCTCATATTCTACTAATGTTTCGTTAGGTGTCAAATAACATGCAATCCATAAACCTATGTTAGTCTTTATCGCTACAAACCCAGGCCCTACTTCCCATTTATAGACTTTTATTTCACTATTAATTAATTTTATTGCCACATCACAATCTTTGTCCATGAACCATCAAGTCCCTTCAACTTTTTTTTTATTAGGTTCTAATACAATAACAATATCAATCTCCATTTCTTGAATACACTTATCTATTAAGTTCGTTGCTTCAACCCCTCTATTAACATTTACTTGTAAAACATTCATTGTGCTATTACTTGTGTTGGATTCAAATCATTTTCCATAGCTCTCCTTTCATCCGCATCTGCTATCTGTTCACCTTCCCTAGTTTATTTAATATTGTCTTAATTTCATTACATCTCCCAGTCCCAGCTTTATGTCCTTCTTGTTTACAAATTAGACAGAATTGTTGATTTCTTTATTTATCTGCCTCATGTCCCTTTTTGCCACATTTATAACATAACTCTCTTCTATCTGCTCCAGTACAATTTTTAATTAAATGACAATATCCCCAGCATTTATAGCATTTCTGCATATCTATTCGTTTTTCTAATTCACAAATTGTAAAACCAATTCTTAATTTTTTATTTTCAAGTAAAATCTCAGCACATTTTTTGTCCAGTTTAATTGTTAATGCTATTTTTAGATAATGTTCACCAGCTCCCAAATTTCTTCAGTGCATGAAAAACACACGCCATCATTTTGGCTAATTTTTCTGTGTCCATATTTTTAATTTTATGCATAACAATAAATTTGTCATCTTTTGTTTCAATGTTTTAATACTTTCAAAACGATCTTTTTCCATGTCATTAATAATTTTTGTACTTTTTTATCCATTTGTCCCTTAATTTTGATCTTAAATCTTTTTCAATTACTCCCAAATCCTTTTTTATTTCATCCAACTCCGGAAGAAATCTCATTTTAAATTTTTTTTTGTAATCCTTTTTCCATTGATTTTATTAGTTGGATCTACAGCCACTATCATTACTGCTCCATTTTTCACATTTAATGGGTTCCCTTTTCTAATTTCTATATTTTTGTATGATTCTTTAGCCCATTTTAATTTCTCAATAATTTTCCATTCTTCAAAATTTACAATCCCCTCTTCCAAATAAAATAATCCTTCTGACCTGATCTGAGTTCCAAACTCTTTCGTTAGTTTGTGCCCCTTTCCCTATGATTTACCAGCCAATTTTTAATAATTTTACTATTTAAAATTCCTGCTTGTTTTTTAAATTCAAGCGATATTTCTTTAATTTCCCTTTTTGCATTTTGCTCAATCATTTTTTCCAAATCTTTTTGCAATTTAATAATAGGCGAAATTGTTTCCAATAAAATAAAATCTTCTGAACTGTCTTCTGTAACATAATTGTCTAATTTTTTAATAGACATATCCGTCATAGATATGTCTATGTCGCATCTGGGTACTAAAGAATCGAGTGTTGATTTTAAAATCTGTAATGGAAGGGACACAGAAAGATATCACTCAACAGAAGAATAGTTTCAGTAAATGGTTTTCAGCCAGTAGCATTGTATTCTCCAAGCACTTACTATCCGTGCAAAAAGTCAAGGCCCCTCACTTTAGAGATCGATATCTTCGTAACCGCTCGATGGAAAAAATTGCTGTAAAGTTTATTGTAATCAGTGAACATTTCTGCGTATCACATGTTAATTTGGAAAGTTTCGGGAACGCGGTTTTACTTTTATCACGAGTTAAGTGAAAAAAGTACCCGATTTTTGAGAGTGCCAGCAACTTTGTCTACTTTGCGATTTTTTCTCTTCAAAACTATTTGACGAAAAAATTTCAAATTTGAACTGGTGGTAAACCGATGTGTTCTTAATGTGGGGCATATTTTATTTTTTCGATATTCCATATAGTTTCGCGGAAAATCGCGGTTTAGTAGGATGCGGTTATTTCGAAAACGACCTGGCGAATTTCAACGCGGTTTTTACCAAAATATGTCAAATAACGCGGATTTTCGGATTCCGTTATCAGTTTTTCAAAAATAAGGCTCCCTAATTTTTTAAGAGCGATTTAATGGAATTACAAATTAAAGAGAAACAGAAATCAGCTATGCGGGGAGAGGAAGGTTCCGTCCAATCGGAACAGATGGTGCGTCCCAGACAGTACGTCGCGCCTTTATCTTGCCTACATAAAGAAATAAGGCGCGACGTCCTGTCTGGGACGCACCATCTGTTCCGATTGGCCGGAACCCTCGTCACCCCGCAGAGCTTATTTCTGTTTCTTTTTAATTTGTAATTCCATTAAATCGCTCTTAAAAAAATAGGGAGCCTTAATTTTGAAAAACTGATAACGGAATCCGACAACCAACATTATTTGACATATTTTGGTCAAATCCGCGAGGAAATCCACCCAACCGTTTTCGACATAACGGCGTCTTACTAAACCGCGATTTTCCGCGAAACTGTATGAAATATCGAAAAAATAAAATATGCCACTCATTGAGAACACATCAGACTACCACCTGTTCAAAATTAAAATTTTTTCGTACGATAGTTTTCGAGAAAAAAAATCGCAAAGTTGATAAAGTTGCCAATTCCGTAAAAAATCGGGTACATTTTTCATTTAACTCGCGGTAACAAGAAAACCGTGGATCCGAAAATTTTCAGATTAACATAAGTTACGTAGAAATGTTCAGTGATTACAACAAACTTTGTTGCAATTTTTTTTATGGAGCGGTTGCGAAGATATCGATCTCTAAAGTGAGGGGCCTTGACTTTTTGCACGGATAGTAGTAGTGTTTTGGCAGCAGTATATAGTCTTCTGAAAGCATTAAAATTGTCTTTGCCAACAATATCTAGCTTTCTCCAAGCAATTAGTAGTCTTTCCAAGAATATTCAGCGTTCTGAAAGTAGTTAATAATCTTTTGGAAATAGTATCTTGTCTTTCCAAGCAGATAATTGATTCTTCCAGCAGTATTTACTCTTCTCCAAGCAGCTCGTAATCTTTACTAGTAGTATATAACGCTCTGAAAGCAGTAGGTAGTCTTATGAAAGCAGTATCCTCATCTTTCCAATCAGTTTGTAGTTGTTTGGAGAGCCTTTTTTGGAGAGCATATCTCTTCTTTCCAAGTAGTTATTAGTCTTTTATAGCAGTGTATAACATTCTGAAAGCTGTAGATAGCGTTTTGGAAAGCATATCTCTTTTCCAAACACTTATTAAAGTCTTTGAAAGCAATAAGTAGTCTTGGAAGCAGTATTCCGCCTGTCCAAGTAGCTCAAAACCTTTAACAGTAGTGTTTAGTGTTCTGGAAGCAATAGGTATTATTTTGAAAACAGTATCTAGTCCTTTCCAAGTAAGTTGTTGTTTTATCTGCAGCATCTAACATTTTAGAAGCAGTAGGTAACTTTTTGAAATAGTATTTCCTCTATCCAAGCAGTTTTTAGTCTTTTACTAGCAGTATTTAATCTTCTGATAGCAATAATTAGTCTTTTAGCATTCAGGAACCAATAAATTAAGAGGGGGGTAGGGCATCAGGTATAGATTTTAAGTTATCTTTAGTTTATGGATGGCATTTATAGACATTTTAGTCGTAGTTTTACACTTTTCCGCACTTTTTTGGTCGATTTTTAAGCAACATGATGATTTTTGAATTATACCTTTTATTACCTTTTCGTTTAAATTAATGGGATGATTCGTCATCACGTTTAAAACCAACCTTAAATCTTCCGAATATCTGCACATCGGTCCCAAAACTAAATATTCATAAAAATCTTCGTCGTGAATAATCGGATAATGATCTCGGTTAGGAACTAAATCTAAAATAAACAGATTTTTAGTGTATTTGAAATTATTTTTGATGAAAAATCGATTACTTGCTGTCGGTTTATGTCCAAAGATACCGTTAAATAACGATGGCACTCTTATTGAGCCGGCTAAATCTGATCCTATTCCGATAACTGAACAAGCAGAACCTAATAAAGCACCCTGAAATAAATAAATAAATTATTATAACTCTATTAAATAAGTGAGGTTATGTATTTTTATAGACTGTCAAAATAGCGTCTCAACATCTTCGTATTATAATAGTTATTTACGAGGTAAATCTTCAATGTTTTATTAATTTTTTGTGGGGAGAACATTATTTATTTACCCTTGAAATACCCTTTTTGTTGATAATAATAGTAATGATTTAAATTTCAAATTAAATCAAAACAAAATTATTGCCAACATGAACCGCTAAAATAACTATGGCTGTATTACTGAGTTTTTATCAATTTAGTTTAAATTTAATTATATTTGGTGCTTTCGTTCTAATTACTTCACAATATCACTTTTTCTTATCGTTTTATAATGATGTATAAACTAAAAAAAAACCCTATAACGATTTGCACCAAATAAAAAGTAAGGTTATGTTCATTTTAATTGAACTGTCAATCAGAAAAACGTTATAAAAGTATTAAATCATATTAATAGTGTAATTAATGTAATTCAAATCAATGGTAATATTTCTACTTAGAAAACAAGTTATTTTCAACAAATTTTTCTTTATTACAGATGTACAAGAAGTTTTGAGGAGAAATTTGCATATGAAGATTATACGAGAGGGTTATTGGATGATTTAACTTCGTTTTGATGATTTGGGGAATGGAAAAAAAGGTACTTTCTTAAAAAATTACAGTAATATCCTTTTTTGATTAATATTATTGCTAAAAAACTTTACTTAAAAAAAAATTCGCAAAATTCTACTTTTTTGTATTGATGTATAATTGGTTGTCTACCATCCAACCTATATACAACAATTTTGTGGTTAATACAATATAATCAAAAGTTTCTTACATAAACTATGTTATTACATTGCAAATTCCGTATACATCTTCTGTATAAGACCTCTTCTTTTCAGTAGATATTTTATATGAGATCATAAAAGAGATAAAAAAAAGTATCAGTCATCTTAGAGATGTAGATATAATAGAATTAAAAGTTTTCCTGGGGCTTTTAATTTATACTGGTGACTTTAATTCAGATCATAAAAATGTAGATTCACTTTTTGCTACTAATGGAATCGGTCGTGACATATTTATTGAATCGTTTTACAGTTCTTTTAAGATTAATACATCATGAAGGAACACCATGAAGTTGTCCTTTTGTCTATTATATGATAACTAACTTCAGGTTTAAAAATATCTACCTCAATTTTGACATATTAGTAATCTTCATTAAAAATCCTTTAAAATGAGTACAAACACGACATATTTATCTTCAATATTAATGAAGTTATGGTCAACTTCCGGTTAAGAATGTCAACCTCAATTTTGATATATTTGTAATCTTTATTAAAAATCTTTTAAAATGAGTACAAACACGACAGGTTTATCTTCAATATTAATGAAGTTATGGTCAACTTCCGGTTAAGAATGTCAATGTCATTTTGACATATTCTTAATTTTTATAAAATGTCTTAATATTTGTCATAAAAACAAAAATGTTATAAAAAAAATAGAAAATTAAGGTTGGTATTAATATTTAAAAATTAAATTGGTAACTTGATTGTTGCTAACTTCGGGTTGAATGTTTTTTATTCTAACTTTTTTGTTTTTTGAGATAAATGCATCATGTTTGGACTCATTTTAAAGGTTTTTTTATGAAAATTACGAATATTATATTCTTTTTAATTTAATAATTGAGAAATTAAATATTCCATAACATTACTTATCTAAGTTGACATTACGTTTCCATAGAAACGATATGTTTTTACGTTTTAACGAACTTTTTGGTTTTTTGAGATAAATACGTCATGTTTGGACTCATTTTATAGGTTTTTTAATAAAGAATACATAATGAAAGAATACCATGAAGTTGTCCATTTGTCTATTATATGATAACTAACTTCAGGTTTAAAAAGTCAACCTCAATTTTGACAAACTTGTAATGTTCATTAAAAATCCTTTAAAATGAGTACAAACACGACATATTTATCTTCAATATTAATGAAGTTATGGCCAACTTCCGGTTAAAAATGTCAACATTAATTATGACATATTTGTAATTGTCGTGAAAAATCCTTTAAAATGAGTCCAAACAAGATACGTTCAATTCCAATATTATTCGAGATATAAGCAACTTCCGGTTTGAAATGTCAATGTCATTTTGACATATTCTTAATTTTTATAAAATGTCTTAAAATTTGTCATAAAAACAAAAATGTAATAAAAAAAAAAATTAAGGTTGGTATTAATATTTAAAAATGTAATTGGTATCTTGATTGTTGCTAACTTCGGGTTTAAATGTTTCTTATTCTAACTTTTTTGTTTTTTGAGATAAATGCATCATGTTCGGACTCATTTTAAAGGTTTTTTAATAAAGAATACATCATGACAGAACACCATGAAGTTGTCTATTATATGACAACTAACTTCAGCTTTAAAAAGTCAATCTTAATTTTGACAAAGTTGTAATCTTCATTAAAAATCCTTTAAAATGAGTACAACCACGACATATTTATCTTCAATATTAATGAAGTTATGGTCAACTTCCGGTTAAGAATGTCAATGTCATTTTGACATTTTCTTAATTTTTATAACATATCTTAATATTTGTCATAAAAACAAAAAAGTAATAAAAAAAAATAAAAAATTAAGGTTGGTATTAATATTTAAAAATTAAATTGGTATCTTCTTGTTGCTAACTTCGGGTTTAATGTTTTTTATTCTAACTTTTTTGTTTTTTGAGATAAATGCATCATGTTTGGAGTCATTTTAAAGGTTTTTTAATGAAGATTACAAATATGTCAAAATTGACGTTGACGTTTCAAACCGGAAGTGATTGTATCTCCATTAATATTAAAGTTAAATATGTCGAGTTTGGACTCAGTTTAAAGGATTTTTGACAGCAATTACAAATATGTCAAAATTGACGTTGACGTTTCAAACCGGAAGTGATTGTATCTCCATTAATATTAAAGTTAAATATGTCGAGTTTGGACTCAGTTTAAAGGATTTTTGACAGCAATTACAAATATGTCAAAATTGACGTTGACGTTTCAAACCGGAAGTGATTGTATCTCCATTAATATTAAAGTTAAATATGTCGAGTTTGGACTCAGTTTAAAGGATTTTTGACAGCAATTACAAATATGTCAAAATTGACGTTGACGTTTCAAACCGGAAGTGATTGTATCTCCATTAATATTAAAGTTAAATATGTCGAGTTTGGACTCAGTTTAAAGGATTTTTTATGAAATTGACAAATATGTCAAAATTAAAAGTTGAAAGTTCGAACTTTTCGGTTTTTCGAGATAAATGCGTCATGTTGTGCTCAGTTTAAAGGTTATTTTATGAAAATTACGAATATTATATTCTTTTTAATTTAATAATTGAGAAATTAAATATTCCATAACCTTACTTATCTAAGTTGACATTACGTTTCCATAGAAACGATATGTTTTGACGTTTTACCGAACTTTTTGGTTTTTTGAGATAAATACGTCATGTTTGGACTTATTTTATAGGTTTTTTAATAAAGAATAGATAATGGAAGAACACAATGAAGTTGTCCATTTGTCTATTATAATTTATGATAACTAACTTTAGGTTTAAAAATGACAACCTCAATTTTGACATATTTGTAATCTTCATTAAATATCCTTTAAAATGAGTACAAACACGACATATTTATCTTCAATATTAATGAAGTTATGGCCAACTTCCGGTTAAAAATGTCAACGTCAATTTTGATATATTTGTAATTGTCGTGAAAAATCCTTTAAAATGAGTCCAAACATGATACGTTCAATTTCAATATTATTCGAGATATAAGCAACTTCCGGTTTGAAATGTCAATCTCATTTTGACATATTCTTAATTTTTATAAAATGCTTTAAAATTTGTCATAAAAACAAAAATGTAATAAAAAAAAAATAAAAAATTATGGTTGGTATTAATATTTAAAAATGAAATTGGTATCTTGATTGTTGCTAACTTCGGGTTTAAATATTTTTTATTCTAACTTTTTTGTTTTTTGAGATAAATGCATTATGTTTGGACTCATTTTAAAGGTTTTTTAATGAAGATGACAAATATGTCAAAATTGACATTGACGTTTCAAACCGGAAGTGATTGTATCTCCATTAATATTAAAGTTAAATATGTCGAGTTTGGACTCATTTTAAAGGATTTTTTATGAAGTTGACAAATATGTCAAAATTAAAAGTTGAAAGTTCGAACTTTTCTGTTTTTTGAGATAAATGCGTATATGCGATATGTTTTGACGTTTTAAATGAAATTCTTTAATTTTTAATAAAAAAAAAACGACTTACTTCACCGCCTGAAGATCCTCCACAAGTGTAATTAGTATTATACGGATTATTACACCTTCCCGTAACGAAATTATCGGATTCTATTCCAAAACAAATTTCGGGGGTATTCGATACAAGTAGAGGAATCGCTCCGGAAGATTTAATCCTTTTCACAACTTCCCCATCTTCATCGGCTATCATTCCTTTTCTTACGTTTGTTCCAACGCAAAAACTCATTCCTTAAAATTGTTAAAAATAGAAATTTAAAATTAATTTCCTGTTTTTGTCTCGATAAGTTCAGAGGTTATTCGATGTTGTGGTTCAAGAGGTCAAGTTCGATTAAAATACAATTGACGTAGAATAATTTTGTTGGATAATAAGTAATTTTTTACCTTTTACTTTGCATGATTCTTTGATGGTAATGGGGACCCCTAATAATGGATATCCTCTTTCGATTTCATCAATAGATAAAGATGTTTGTCTTAGCCATTCATCAACGGTACAAGCTTCATGAATTGCTTCAACGAATCGATCTTGAACGACCGCATTTAATATCGGATTAACTTTATTAATTCTATTTATGTATCGGCGGACAACTTCTTCACTATTAATCTATTTATAATTTATATTAATTATTTTATTTCTTCTTCTATAGTAAATTTAATTGTTTTTACCTCTTTCTTACGAATCATTTTTGCTAAATTTTTGGCGCTAATCTCAAAAATTTTATGTTCAACCGGAGGGATTTTCTTGCTTCTTTTCCATGATAACACCCAAAAAATTGGGGCTACGATTTTGTCTAAAACCATAAAGAAAATAGCCCCAATTTTCACTGAGTATAACCATAGTTGTTGTTTCCTATAAAATAAATCGAGTTCGGTGATTAACTTCATTATGATGATGAGCGATTGACGGTTTATTTGGAACTGTTTTAAAACCGGAACGTTTTCGAGCTAATACTATCTATGAACAATATTTTTAATATTTTTTTTTGTCAAGGTTAACTACTCGTTAAAGCAATAGTGTTCACCAAAAATTATCTAACATTTTTAAACACTCTTATAAAGAAAAACATACAATAATATTTTGCCGATATTTATTTATCACAGTAAATTACAATTTGATAATTATTAATGTAAACGCAGCGTTTAAAATGTTTTTAAGTGTTTTTTTATAACTCATTTTTTTGCTTTTATATTTAATTTTATTTTATCCATTAAATTTAATCGTAATATAAACGAGAATTTTACTTACATCTGTCTAGATTGGAACGAAATAAAACTGACCACAAAGTTTTCACTTTCCATTTAAAGGACGGGCCCGATTTCACATTGAATTTTAAAAAGAAGAGTTTACCGATGAAAATGCGTTGCGTTCTGAACAAAATACGGATTATAACTTTGCGTGGGTTCGGAAACAATGAGATTATTATTGTTTAATCAAATCGCGATGATGGTTTTGTCTCGCTCTACTTAGATAAATGAGATTTTCTTTTTAAATTATATATTCGTTACAAATCGATTCAAATAACTTGTTTATGTTAAATAGAATGAAATTTACGTCAATTTTATGTCAAATATGACAAATATTTTTATTAATTAATTTAATGGTTTTGAGAGAATTTGAAATATATACATTATAATAAAAAATTTCTTTTAGAATCAGTTCTAAAATTGAAGGGTTTATGACAGAATAAAAAAGTTTTAAAGAAATAACCTTTGTGAACACCCGTATAGTAGTGGTGGAACGGATATCCGGCCATTTTTTAGGATAGCTACCAAATATCCGGCTTTGGCCTGATATTAAAAACCTATTACTTAGTACTCCACCATTTACAGGAATTAGTATCTATAATAATCAAGTTCAATCGTTGCAGTTTTTTCGCCGATTAAGTTTTAAAAATTCGTATAAAATCCACTTTTTGGAATATGAGTACGAAAATTCCCCAAAGTGTTAATAAAAGTGTCCTCTTTCCAATGAACCAACCCGTTTTGAAAAATAACTTTCAGTTTTTGAGAAAACAATATTTGAAGTTTTGATAAAATTTTCGATGTTGCAATTTTNACATTATAATAAAAAATTTCTTTTAGAATCAGTTCTAAAATTGAAGGGTTTATGACAGAATAAAAAAGTTTTAAAGAAATAACCTTTGTGAACACCCGTATAGTAGTGGTGGAACGGATATCCGGCCATTTTTAGGATAGTTACCAAATATCCGGCTTTGGCCTGATATTAAAAACCTATTACTTAGTACTCCACCATGTACAGGAATTAGTATCTCTGTAGATAATAATCAAGTTCAATCTCATAATAAAATCCCTCGTTGCAGTTTTTTCACCGATTAAGTTTTAAAAATTCGTATAAAATCCACTTCTTGGAATATGAGTACGAAAATTTCCCGAAGTGTTAATAAGAGTGTCCTCTTTCCAATGAACCAACCCGTTTTGAAAAATAACTTTCAGTTTTTGAGAAAACAATACTTGAAGTTTTGATAAAATTTTCGATGTTGCAATTTTCATCGATAATTTTAAAAATTCGCTATAAAATTAACTTATTGAAGGATCCTTGTGGAAATATCACCAATTATTAATTAAAGTATCCCCTTTTTAATGCAACAAGCCGTTTTGAAAAATCGCTTTTAGTTTTTGAGAAATAAATTTTTGAAATAATCGACGAATCTTGCAATTTTCGCCGATTAAGTTTTAAAAATTCGTATAAAATCCACTTTTTGGAATATGAGTACGAAAATTCCCCAAAGTGTTAATAAGAGTGTCCTCTTTCCAATGAACCAACCCGTTTTGAAAAATAACTTTTAGTTTTTGAGAAAACAATATTTGAAGTTTTGAAAAAATTTTCGATGTTGCAATTTTCATCGATAATTTTCAAAATTCGCTATTAAATTAATTTCTTGAAGGATACTTGTGGAAATATCACCAATTATTAATTAAAGTATCCTCATTTTAATGCTAAAAGCCGTTTTGAAAAATCACTGTTAGTTCTTGAGAAATAAATTTTTGAAATAATCGAGAATTTTTTCGAAATTTGCAATTTTCGTCTGTTAAGTTTTAAAAATTTTTATAAAATCCACTTCTTGGAATATGAGTATGAAAATTATCCAAAGTGTTAATAAGAGTGTCCTCGTTCCAATGAACCAACCCGTTTTGAAAAATAACTTTTAGTTTTTGAGAAAACAACGTTTGAAGTTTTGAACAATTTTCGAGGTTGCAATTTTCATCGATAATTTTCAACATTCGCTATAAAATTAATTTCTTGAAGGATCTTTGTAGAAATATCACCAATTATTAATTAAAGTATCCTCTTTTTAATGCAAAAAGCCGTTTTGAAAAATCACTTTTAGTTCTTGAGAAATAAATTTTTGAAATGATCGACAATTTTTTCGAATTTTGCAATTTTCGCCGATTAAGTTTTAAAAATTCGTATAAAATCCATTTCTTGGAATATGAGTATGAAAATTTCCCAAAGTGTTAATAAAAGTGTCCTCTTTCCAATGAACCAACCCGTTTTGAAAAATAACTTTTAGTTTTTGAGAAAACAATATTTGAAGTTTTGATAAAATTTTCGATGTTGCAATTTTCATCGATAACTTTCAAAATTCGCTATAAAATTGATTTTTTGAAGGACCTTTGTGGAAATATCACCAATTATTAATTAAAGTATCCTCTTTTTAATGCAAAAAGCCGTTTTGAAAAATCACTGTTAGTTCTTGAGAAATAAATTTTTGAAATAATCGACAATTTTTTCGAACTTTGCAATTTTCGAGTTAACTTAGAATATTAATAGAAGGCTTTTAATGACTTTCTGACATCTTTAAAAATCATTATAACTGTCCAGAAAGCATTAAAATACATTTTGAAAATCATGATACTCATTGGAAAACTTCTGGACATTTTTGGACATGTTTTAAAATCATCTAGAAATATTTATAGCTGTCGTTTACCCTTTTGATAATTATAGAGATCATTAGAAATATTCTGAACACATTTTGACATCTTTAAATATCTTTATAACTGTCCAGAAAGCATTAAAATACATTTTGAAAATCATGATACTCATTGGAAAACTTCTGGACATTTTTGGACATGTTTTAAAATCATCTGGAAATATTTATAGCTGTCGTTTAACCTTTTGATAATTATAAAGATCATTAGAAATATTCTGAACACATTTCGACATCTTTAAATATCTTTTGAAAATCTTTATAATTATCCAGAAAGCTTTTAGACATTTTCTGATGACTATAAAAATCATTAGAAAGCTTGTGGATCTTTAAAAATATTCTGAAAATCTTTCTAACCGTCCAAAAGGAGGTTGGAGTCAGTTTAAGCTCCGCCCATCACTGTGACGTCAAGGCTTAGGTTGTCCATTATGGAGACCATTGGACTTTTGGACTTCTTTAAAGTCCCCTAGTTTATTACGAGAAGAAGAACTAACACTAGAACTAAAACTCATTCGGGCAATATTTATAGCTGACCAGAAAGCGTTTAGACGCTTTTTGATAATTATAGAGATCATTAGAAAGAGAACATTTTGACATCTTTAAAGATCTTCTGGAAATCTAAGAAATGAAGAAATTTACGTCAATTTTCTGTCAAATATGACAATTAATATTTTTTAAAATTAATTTAATGGTTTTGAGAGAACTTGAATATATGAAAATGTTTGAAAATTTCTCAACTTTGAAAGCCCATATCTCAGCCATTTATGGGTTTAAACATTTTTGTCCAGAAAGCATTTAGCTACTTTTTAATACTTATGAAAATCATTAGAACCGAAAATCATCAACCCTTGATGATATATTCAAAAATTTTCTTGAAGTTTTTAAATGTCTAGAAAGCGTTTAGATAATTTTTGTTAATTATGAAACAACTTAGAAAATCATTAGAAGGTTACTAATGACTTATGGACATCTTTAAAAATCTTCTAAAAATCTTTGTAACTGTCCACATAGCATTTAAATACATTTTGAAAATTATGATAATCATTAAAAAGCTTCTGGGCACTGTTGGACATCTTTTAAAATCGTCTGACATTATTTATATCTGTCCAGAAAGCGTATAGACACCTTTTCATAGTTATAGAGATCATTAGAAAGATTCTGGACACATTTTGACATCTTTGAAAATCTGCTAGAAATCTTTGTGATTGCCCAGAAAGCGTTTAGACACTTTCTGGCGACTGTACAAATCATTAGAAAGCTTGTGGACATCTTTAAAAATATTCTGGAAATCTTTATAACAGTCTAGCAAGCGTTTAGACATTATTTGATGATTATAGAGACAATTAAAAAGTTTCTGCACACTTTTGAACATCTTTAAAGTTCCCTAATTTATTACTAGAAGTAGAACTAACACTAAAACTAGAATCATTCGGGTAAAGCCGTCTTTTGAGACAGTGCTAAGTAGCGCTAGGTGGCACTAGATAACGTTAGGTTATAGTATATTTTTATTGGACTAAAACTTTAAAAATCTGGAGATATTTATAACTAGCATTTAGACACCTTTTGATAATTATGGCAATCATTAAAAAGCTTCCGAGCACTTTTGGACATCTTTAAAAATCTTCTGGCAATCTTTATAGCTGTCCAGAAAGGGTTTAGATGCCTTTTGATAATAAATTATAAAGATAATTAAAAAGGTTTTGAACCCTTCTTGATATCTTTAAAAACCTTCTAGTAGTCTTTACATGTTCATGGAGGTATTTAGACAATTTTTTTTAATTATGAAATAACTTAGAAATGCCTGGTTAACTTAGAATATGATTAAAAAGATTCTGGACACTTCTTGACATCTCCAGAAATCTTCTAGAAATCTTTATAATTGCTCAGAAAACGTTTAGACACTTTTTGACAACTGTAAAGATCATTAGAAAGCTTCTGGACATCTTTAAAAATCTTCTGACAATTTTTATAACTGTCCAGAAAACGTTTAGACACTATTTGATAACTACAGAGATCATTAAAAAACATCTGTACACTATTGGACATTAAAGTCTTCAACTTTTTCTAACATAATGCATATCAGACGTTACCTTTTAATACTATCTTAGCCTTTTTGAACATCTTCCCCATCATATATCGTCCTTGATATCAATAGACATAAGATCAGATGTCTCCTAAAATCGTTTTTCTTATCGGTTGAGGAAATTGAATTTCTTTAAGAAAGTTATCAGGAAATTGAAAAATTCTTCTAAATTAAACATAATTTATTATTACAATTAATTTATTAATTTATATAAAAACAGTCCGAATGGAAATTGAATTCGAATTTCAATTTTTAGGTTATAAAATTTTTTTGACATTTAAACGTCAAATTTCACTTAATCAAATCTGACATTTCAGTGACGTTTAAATGACGTTTAAATGTCAAATTTTTTTTTAAATTTTAAATCAAGTACTTTTTATTTATCTTTAAAAACATAAACGAAAATCAGTGACTTGCCAAAAATTATTTATTTTACAATCTTATCGAAAATTATAAAGAGTCAATTTAAAACAAATCGGTTTATTTGTTAAACATTTATTTCCTCGATAACAACTTAAAATATCACAGTTTTATTTATAAATCAAACCAAACAAAATACTTCATTTAACTAGATAATTAGCACTTATTCTAAACTTTTAATGATAAGTTAAACAATTAATTCAATTCGATTTTAATTATGGCCAAAAAGATCCAGAAGCTATCTAATGATTTCCATATCCATTAAAAGCTCTCTAAACACTTTCTGGACAATTATGAACACTTCCAGAGTGATTTTGAAAATGTCAAAAAGCATCCAGAAACTTTCCAATGATTTTTATAATTATCATAAAGTGTCCAAATACTTTTTAGANTTATGAACACTTCCAGAGTGATTTTGAAAATGTCAAAAAATATCCAGAAACTTTCCAATGATTTTTATAATTATCATAAAGTGTCCAAATACTTTCTGGACAGTTATAAAGATGTTCAAAAGGTTTCTATTGATTTTTAAAGTCGTGAAAAAGAGTCCAAACGCTTTCTAGGTAATTATAAAGACTTCCAGAAGATTTTTAACGATGTCAAAAAGTGTGCAAAATCTTTTTAATGATTTCTATCGTTATCAAAAAGCGTCTAAACGCTATCTGGAGAGTTATAGGGATTACCAGAAGGTTCTTACAGATGTCCAAAAGTGCCCAGCAGCTTTTTAATGATTTCCATAATTATCAAAAAGTGTCCAAATACTTTCTGGGCAATTATAAAGGTTGCCAGACGATTTTTGGAGACGTCAAAAAGGATCCAGAAGCTATTTAATGATTTCCATAGCATCATAAGCTCTCTAAACGCTTTCTAGACAATTATGAATACTCCCAGAGAGATTTTGAAGATATCAAAAAGTATTCAAAAACTTTGTAATGATTCTTATAATTGTCAAAAAGTGTCTAAATACTTTCTGGACAATTATAACGATTTCTAGACGATTATTGAAAACGTCAAAAAGGATCCAGAAGCTATTTAATGATTTCCATAGCCATCAAAAGCCGTCTAAACGCTTTCTAGGCAATTATGAACACTCCCAAAGAGATTTTGAAGATATCAAACAGTATTCAAAAACTTTCTAATGATTTTCACAACTGTCAAAAAGTGTCCAAATACTTTCTGGACAATTATAAAGGTTTCCAGACGATTTTTGAAGACGTCAAAAAGGATCCAGAAGCTATTTAATAATTTCCATAGCCATTAAAAGCCGTCTAAACGCTTTCTAGACAATTATGAACACTCCCAGAGAGATTTTGAAATAATCAAGAAGTATTCAAAAACTTTCTAATGATTTTTATAATTATTAAAAAGTGTCTAAATACTTTCAGAAGATTTTTAAAGATGTCCAGAAGTGTCTAGAATGTTTCTATTGATATTTATAGCCATCAAAAAGTGTCCAAACACTTATTCGGTAATTATAAAAACTTCCAGATGATTTCTAAAGATGTCCAGAAGTGTCTAGAAGCTTTCTATTGATTTTTATAGTCGTTAAAAAGTGTTCAAACGCTTCTTAGGTATTTATAAAGACTTCCAGAAGATTTTTAAATATGTCTAAAAGTGTCTAGAAGCTTTGTATTGATTATTATAGTCGTCAAAAAGTCTCTAAACGCTTTTTAGATAATTATAAAGACAACCAGAGGATTTCTAAAGATGTCCAGAAGTGTCTAGAAGCTTTCTATTGATTTTTATAGTTGTCAAAAAGTCTCTAAACGCTTCTTATGTAATTATAAAGACTTCCAGAAGATTTTTAAAGATGTCCAGAAGTGTCTAGAAGGTTTCTATTGATTTTTATAGTCGTCAGAAAGTGTCCAAATGCTTACTGAGTAATTATAAAGACTTCGAGAGAATTATTAGAGATGTCCAGAAGTGTCTAGAAGCTTTCTATTGATTTTTATAGTCGTTAAAAAGTATTCAAACGCTTTTTAGATAATTATAAAGACGTCCAAAAGAGTTTTAAAGATGTCTAAAAGCTATCTATTGATTTTCATAGTTGTCAAAAAGTCTCTAAACGCTTCTTAGGTAATTATAAAGACTAGCATATGATTGTTAAAGATGTACAGAAGTGTCTAGAAGGTTTCTATTGATTGGTATAGTTGCCAAAAAGTGTCCAAACGCTTTTTAGATAATTATAAAGATGTCCAGAAGAGTTTTAAAGATGTCCAGAAGTGTCTAGAAGCTTTTTATTGACTTTTGTAGTCGTTAAAAAGTGTACAAACACTTTTTGAGTAATTATAAAGACTTCCAGAAGATTTTTAAAGATGTCCAAAAGTGTCTAGAAGCTTTCTATTGATTTTTATAGCCATTAAAAAGTGTCCAAACGCTTCTTAGGTAATTATAGAGACATCCAGAAGGTTTTTAAAGATGTCCAGAAGTGTCTAGAAGCTTTGTATTGATTTNATTAATTCAATTCGATTTTAATTATGGCCAAAAAGATCCAGAAGCTATCTAATGATTTCCATATCCATTAAAAGCTCTCTAAACACTTTCTGGACAATTATGAACACTTCCAGAGTGATTTTGAAAATGTCAAAAAGCATCCAGAAACTTTCCAATGATTTTTATAATTATCATAAAGTGTCCAAATACTTTTTAGACAGTTATAAAGATGTTCAAAAGATTACTATTGATTTTTAAAGTCGTTAAAAAGTGTCCAAACGCTTTCTAGGTAATTATAAAGACTTCCAGCAGATTTTTAAAGATGACCAGAAGTGTCTGGAAGGTTTCTATATATTTTTATAGTCGTCAAAAAGTGTCCAAACGCTTTTTAGGTAATTACAAAGACTTCCAGAAGTATCTAGAAGGTTTCTATTGATTTTTGTAGTCGTCAAAAAGTGTCGAAACACTTTTTAAGTAATCATAAAAACAACCAGAAGATTTTTAAAGATATCCAGAAGTGTCTAGAAGCTTTGTATTGATTTTTATAGTTGTCAAAAAGTCTCTAAACGCTTCTTAGGTAATTATAAAGACTTCCAGAAGATTTTTAAAGATGTCTAGAAGTGTCTAGAATGTTTCTATTGATTTTTATGATCGTCAAAAAGTCTCTAAACGGTTTTTAGATAATTATAAAGACAACCAGAGGATTTCTAAAGATGTCCAGAAGTGTCTAGAAGCTTTCTATTGATTTTTATAGTTGTCAAAATGGCTCTAAACGCTTCTTATGTAATTATAAAGACTTCCAGAAGATTTTTAAAGATGTCCAGAAGTGCCTAGAAGGTTTCTATTGATTTTTATAGTCGTCAGAAAGTGTCCAAACGCTTATTGACTAATTATAAAGACTTCCAGAGGATTTTTAGAGATGTCCAAAAGTGTCTAAAAGCTTTCTATTGATTTTTATAGCCATCCATAAGTGTCCAAACGCTTTTTAGGTGATTATAAAGACTTCCAGATGATTTCTAAAGATGTCCAGAAGTGACTAGAAGCTTTCTATTGATTTTTGTAGTCGTTAAAAAGTATTCAAACGCTTTTTAGATAATTATAATGACGTCCAAAAGAGTTTTAAGGATGTCTAAAAGATATCTATTGATTTTTATAGTTGTCAAAAAGTCTCTAAACGCTTCTTAGATAATTATAAAAACATCCAGATGATTTTTAAAGATGTTCAGAAGTGGCTAGAAGCTTTCTATTGATTTTTAAAGTCGCTAAAAAGTGTTCAAACCTTTTTTAAGTAATTATAAAGATTTCCAGAAGATTTTTGAAGCTGTCCAGAAATGTTTAGAAGCTTGCTATTGTTTTTTATAGCCATCAAAAAGTGTGTAAACGCTTTTTAGATAATTATAAAGACTACCATATAATTGTTAAAGATGTCCAGAAGTGTCTAGAAGGTTTCTATTGATTTGTATAGTCGTCAAAAATTGTCTAAACGCTTTTTAGATAATTATAAAGACGTCCAGAAGAGTTTTAAAGATGTCCAGAAGTGTCTAGAAGCTTGCTATTGATTTTTATAGCCATTAAAAAGTGTCCAAACGCGTCTTAGGTAATTATAAAGACTTCCAGATGATTTCTAAAGATGTCCCGAAGTGTCTAAAAGCTCTCTATTGATTTTTATGGCCATCAAAAAGTGTCCAAACGCTTTTTAGGTAATTATAAAGACCCCCAGAAGATTTTTAAATGTGTCCAGAAGCGTTTAAAAGCTTTCTATTGATTTTTATAGCCATCAAAAAGTGTCTAAACGCTTTTTAGGTAATTATAAAGACGTCTAGAAGAGTTTTAAAGATGTCCAGAAGTGTCTAGAATCTTTGTATTGATTTTTATAGTCGCCAAAAAGTGTCCAAACGCTTTTTATGTAATTAAAAAGTCTTCCAGAAGATTTTTGAAGCTGTCAAAAATTGTCCAGAATCTTTCTAATTATTTCAAACCAAACAAAATACTTCGTTTAACTAGATAATTAGCACTTATTTTAAACTTTTTTTAATGATAAGTTAAAAAATTAATTTAATTCGATTTTAATTAGGATTTATGACGGTGGGGGTATCCACCCCCCAAATCTTCGTTCTAATTCTTCAGCAACCGATAAACAAACAGCGTCCCTATTTGGGTTGGCAACAACCTGCAATATTTAAATGACGTTTCAATTTATTAAATCATTTTTTGTTAATTAATTCACCTGAATCCCAATTGGGAGTCCTTTTTCATTCAAACCCAAAGGAACGTGAGTCGATGGAAAGCCAAAAATGTTAAAAGCCATCGTATAAGCTAATCCGGTTACGTTGAACATCGTCGCTTTGTGTTGGAAAGCGGAAGTGTGAAGAGTTGGATACAAAAATACTCCGTTATCACCCAAAGTGTTCTAAAAAAGCATTTTTTAATTGGGTTTAATTAAAGGAGAATTTACTTACAGTGAATTTCGTTTTGAATTCATCAACTTTTTGTTGGAAATAGGTGGTGTTTTGTGTAAATAATAATTCTTGAATCGTGTGGAAAATGTTATACAATAAGCTGTTGTAGTTCAATTTTGATTTGTTCAAGAAAAACTTGAAAACTTCAGAAAAGAAATTGTATCGTATACTTGGATCATTTTGATCAACCAATAAATCGGGTTTATTTCCAACATCACCAAAGCACATAACACTCAAATCTAAAGTTTCCGAAAGTTCCAAAAACTTTGTATCGCTGATTTTCGCCTGACATCTTCCACCTAAATGTTCGACGCATTTCAACAAAGCTTTCCTGATACACTTATCGACTGGATTAACAAAATTAACGTTCATATCTTCTAGATAAAAAACGGTGATATCTGTCATTTTAACTTTTTCGCTGACGTTAATATCTTCTTTAGCTAAAATTGATAACATCAAACGCAGATCTTCTGCGTATCTCGCCATTGGGCCAAGAACTAAATATCTCGAGAATTTTTCATCTTCAACTAAAGGGTGATGACCTTGAATTGGAACTAAGGCTGATGTTGGTTTATGGCCGAAAATTCCATTAAATAATGATGGGATTCTTATTGACCCACCCACATCGGAACCTAACCCGATTAATGAACACCCCGCGCCGAGTAAAGCACCCTAAATTAAATTAAAAGGGTTAAAATTTTATTTTGGAAAATTTTTTTGATTTACCTCTCCACCGGAAGAACCACCACATGTATAATTAGTGTTGTATGGGTTGCTACAAACTCCTGATATTAAATTATCGCATTCCATCCCGAAACATGTTTCTGGTGTATTCGAAACTAAAAGCGGGATTGCTCCCGATGATCTTAATCTTCTTACTGCTTCTCCATCCGAATCTGCAATCATTCCTTCTCTGGTTCTTATCCCAACTGAAAATATCATTCCTAAAAGAAAATGGGTTTGATTTGTTTTTTAATTAAGAAGTTATTACGGTTAAACCTCGATGTAACGGATTAATATGTCTAAATGCTTTCTGGGCAGCTATAAAGATTGCCAGAAACATTTTAATGATTTCCATAATTATTAAAAAATGTCTAAATGCTTTTTGGACTTTCTGGACAGTTATAAAGATGTTCAAAAGATTTCTATTGACTTCCAGAAGATTTTTAAACATGTCAAAAAGTGTCCAGAATCTTTTTAATGATTTCTGTAATTATCAAAAAGCGTCTAAACGCTCTCTAAACAGTTATAAAGATTGCCAAAAGGTTTTTACAGATGTCCAAAAGTGCCCAGCAGCTTTTTAATGATTTCCATAATTATCAAAAAGTAACCAAATACTTTCTGAACAGTTATAAAGATTGCCAGAAGATTTTTGTAAATATCCGGAAGTATCTAGAAGCTTTTTATTGCCTTTTAGAATCGCTACAAAGTATTCAAACGCTTTTTAGGTAATTATAAAGACTTCCAGAAGATTTTTAAATATGTCAAAAAGTGTCCAGAATCTTTTTAATGATTTCTATAATTATCAAAAAGCGGCTAAGCGCTCTCTAGATAGCTATAAAGATTTCAAAAAGGTTGTTACAAATGTCCAAAAGTGTCCAACAGCTTTTTAATGATTTCCATAATTATCAAAAAGCGTCCAAATACTTTCTGGACAATTATAAAGATTTCCAGGCGATTTTTGAAGACATCAAAAAGCAACCAGAAGCTATTTAATGATTTCGACAGCCATCAAAAACTCTCTAAACGCTTTCTAGACAATTATGAACACTCCCAGAAAGATTTTGAAAATATCAAAAAGTATTTAGAAACTTTCCAATGATTTTTATGACTATCGAAAAGTATCCAAATACTTTCTGGACAGATATAAAGATTGCCAGAAGGTTTTTAAAGATGTCCAGAAGTGTGTAGAAGCTTACTATTGAGTTTTATTGTCGTCAAAAAGTGTCTAAACGTAATTATAAAGACTTCCAGAAGATTTTTAAAGATGTCTGGAAGTATCTAGAAGCTCTCTTTTGCTTTTTAAATAACGTCGTTAAAAAGTGTTCAAACGCTTTTTAGGTAATTAGAAAGACTTCCAGAAGATTTTTAAATATATCAAAAAATGTCCAGAATCTCTTTAATGACTTCTATAATTATCAAAATGCGTCTAAACGCTCTCTAGATAGCTATAAAGATTTCCAGAAGGTTGTTACAGATGTCCAAAAGTGCCCAGCAGCTTTTTAATGATTTCCATAATTATCAAAAAGTGTCCAAATACTTTCTGGACAATTATAAAGATTTCCAGATGATTTTTGAACACGTCAGAAGGGATCCAGAATCTATTTAATGATTTCGATAGCCATCAAAATCGCTCTAAACGCTTTCTAGACAATCATGAACAATCCCAGAAGATTTTTGAAAATGTCCGGAAGTGTCTAGAAGCGTACTATTGATTTTTATAGTCGTCAAAAAGTGTCCAAACGCTTTTTAAGTAGTTATAACGATATCCAGAAGATTTTTAAAGATGTCCAAAAGTATCTAGAAGCTTTCTATTGCTTTTTAAAGTCGTTAAAAAGTGTTCAAACGCATTTTAGGTAATTACAAAGACATTCAGAATCTTTTTGATGATTTCTATAATTATTAAAATGCGTCTAAACCCTCTGCAGATAGCTATAAAGATTTCTAGAAGGTTGCTACAGATGTTCAAAAGTGCCGAGCAGCTTTTTAATGATTTCCATAATTATCAAAAAGTGCCCAAATACCTTCTGGACAATTATAAAGAGTGCCAGAAGATTTTTAAAGATGTCCAAAAATGTCTAGAAGCTTTGTATTGATTATTATAGTCGTCAAAAAGTCTCTAAACGCTTTTTAGGTAATTATAAAGACTTCTAGAAGATTTTTAAAGATGTCCAGAAGCGTCTGGAAGGATTCTATTGATTCTTATAGACGTTAAAAAGTCTTTAAACGCTTCTTAGGTCATTATAAAAACTTAAGGAAGACTTTTAAAGATGCCCAGAAGTATCTAGAATGTTTCTATTGGTTTTTATAATTGTCAAAATATCTCTAAACACTTTTTAAGTAACTATAAAGACCTCCAGGAGTGTTTAAAAGTTTTCTATTGCTTTTTAAAGTCGATAAAAAGTGTTCAAACGCGTTTTAGGTAATTATAGGGACTTCCAGAAGATTTTTAAAGATGCCAAAAAGTCTCTAGAAGGTTTCTAATAATATTCTAAGTTAGCCATGCATTCCTAAGTTGTTCCATAATTAATAAAAATTCTCTAAAGTCTTCCTGGACATTTATAAAGACTTCCTAAATATTTTTAAAGATGTCCAAAAGTGTTCAGAATCATTCTAATGATCTCTATAATTACCCAAAGGCGTTTAATCGCTTTTTGGGCAACTATAAAGGTTGCCAAAAGATTTTTAAAGATGTCTAGATGCTTCTTAATGATTTTTATAATCGTCAAAAAGCGTTTAAACGCTTCCAAAACGTTTAAAAGGCAACTATGAAGATTGCCAGAAGATTTATAAAAATGATCAAACGTGTCTACAAGCTTTTTAATGATATCCATAATTATATAAAAGTATGTAAACGCCTCCTAATCATTTATAAATATTTCCATGCGATTTTTGAAGACGTCATTATGTTACTAAAAGGTTTCTAATTATTTCCATATTCATCAAAAGCTGTCTGTATGCTTTCTGGACATTTATGAACACTTCCAGACGGCTTCTGAAGATGTCAAAAAGTAACCAGAAGTTTTCCAATGATTTCTGTAATTATCAAAAGTGTCTAAGTGTCTTTCTAGACAGTTTTAAATATTTCCAGAAGATTTAAAAAGATATCCGAAAGTGTTTAGAAGCTTTCCAATGATTTTCATAATCATTAAAAGCTGTCTGAACCTATTCTGGACATTTATCAACACTTTCGAGGGTTTCTAAAGATGTCTAAAAGTAAACAAAAGCTTTCCAATGATTGCTATAATTATCAAAAAGTGTCCAAATGCTATCTGGACAGTTATAAAATTATCTAGAAGATTTTTGAAGACAACAAAAAGTGTCTAGATACTCTCTAATGATATCCTAAGTCAACCAGACGTTTCTGCAGTGTTCCCTAATTATTTATAGACATTTATAAAGACTTCGAGAAGATTTTTTAAGATGTCCAATAGTGTCCAGAAGCTTTTTAATGATTTCCATAATTATGAAAAAGTGTCTAAATGCCTTCTAGACAATTATAAAGATTGCCAGAAGATTTTTGAATACGTCTAAAAATCTCTAGAAGCTTTTTAATGATATCCCAAATCAACCAAGCATTTTTAAGGTCATCGAGGTTTTACTGTAATTTTAATATTAACCTTTAACTTTACAAGCTTCTTTAACAGTAACAGGAATTCCAAGTAGCGGAAATCTTTTTTCGATTTCCTCCACATTTAAAGCATTCGTATTGAGCCACTCATCAATAATTCTTGCTTCTTCCAAAGCTTCTTGAAATCTCTCATCAACGACAGCGTTTAAAACTTTATTAACCTCAATAATTCTATTTATGTATCTTGTAATAACTTCTTCACAACTAATCTAAACACGTTAAAAATAAGAAATCAATTAATAAAGTAGATTGTAACTTACTTCTTTATTTCGAATCATTAAAGATAATTTTTTAGCGCTAATTCGAAAGATGTCATGGTCGATGGGAGGAATTTTTTGAGTTTTCCTCCAAGATAATATCCAAAAAACTGGAAAAGCAACTTTACTACTTGCTACAGCTAACAAACCACCCGTTCTTATTGCAAAACTATGCCATTTAGCCCAAATGTATGGATCAAAATTAATGTCCATCATTTTTAAATTTATTTTAAATTTAGTGATGAGTCAGTTAACTTTAGGAAAGATGTAAATGTTAGATACATGTTCCTCCGGATTATATAGGCAAGGCCAAGAAGATAAACAACCTCGTGCAGAAAGAAAAAACATAAATATTGAAGGAAGTAAATTATTTATCGAATAGTTTGGAAATGTTTATTAATAAATAAATCTTTCTATTTTTCTTAAATTACTAAAAAAAGTCTTTGAACTTTATCGTTAAAAACTCTTATGACGCATTTAACGGAACGGAAAAGATAATTTTGTAAACAAGAACTCGAGGTTTTATTATTTTTACTACGATTTTGCCGATTCGATAACAAACTGAAAAGATAAAACAAAATAACTAAGATTACTTGCTGACGTTTATCGACGTTTTATTATTGTACTTATTTGTTTTCTTATTCTATCATTTAGATTTACATTTTTTTTTAGATTTAGAAATAAACCGATGGCACGTGAATGATAAAGATAAATTTATTTAAAATTATCCAAGTCTTTTTAGTATCATTTTAGTGTGTAAAAAGCTTTGTTTACCACATTATCGCGAAAACAGCACGTTTGTAACACACATCTGCTCTGAAAACGATGATAACCTTTTCAGTTATAAAATATTTATATCCGATAAAGAATAAATTGTTTGCTTTATTATGGTCGTTATCTGTTATTGTCAATTTTATTTATATAATATTTATTTTAAATCGATTTATTTTTCTTTTTTTAGCAATCATCATTTCATTGAAATAACGCCCTAAAATAACCAGGTGAGTCTTTGTTTTAATTTAATTTATTTTAATAATTTATATAACATTATAATCGATCAATGAATAATTTGATTCTATTTTAAATTACTACGTGTTCTGATCAAAGTTTTGATAATTGAGCTACATTAATTTTAACATGTAACTCTGCTTTTTACTCACTTCACTACACTAGCTCGATGGGTTTAGTCCTCCTCTTCTACCTTAGTAGTATAATAATGAGAGATCTGCAGCGGAAGTTAATCCCCCAAATCCCCTTGTGGCCTCAATTTTGACATATTTTTAATCTTCATTAAAAATCCTTTAAAATGAGTCTAAACTCGACATATTTAACTTTAATATTAACGGAAATACAATCACTTCCGGTTTGAAACGTCAACGTCAATTTTGACATATTTCTCATCTTCGTTAAAAAACCTTTAAAATGATACCAACCTTAATTTTTTATTTTTTATTATATTTTTGTTTTTGTGACATATATGAAGACATTTTATAAAAATTAAGAATATGTCAAAATGACATTGACATTTCAAACCGGAAGTTGCTTACATCTCGAGTAATATTTTAATTAAACGTATCATGTTTGGACTCATTTTAAAGGATTTTTCACGACGATTACAAATATGTCAAAATTGACATTCTTAACCGGAAGTTGATCATCACTTCATTAATATTGAAGATAAATATATCGTGTTTGTACTCATTTTAAAGGATTTTTAATGAAGGTTATAAATATGTCAAAATTGAGGTTGACATTTTAAACCTGAAGTTAGTTATCATATAATAGACAAATGGACAACTTCACGGTGTTCTTTCATGACGTACTCTTTATTCAAAAAACCTTTAAAATGAATCCAAACATGATGGACTCAAAAAACCAAAAAGTTCGAACTTTCAACTTTTAATTTTGACATATTTGTCAACTTCATAAAAAATCCTTTAAAATGAGTCCAAACTCGACATATTTAACTTTGATACTAATGGAGATACAAACACTTCCGGTTTGAAACGTCAACGTCAATTTTGACATATTTGTCATCTTCATTAAGAAACGTTTAAAATGAGTCCAAAGATGACGCACTTATCTCAAGAAACAAAAAAGTTAAAATAAAAAACATCAAACCAGAAGTTAGCAACAATGAAGATAGCAATTTAATTTTTAAATATTAATACCAACCTTAATTTTTGATTTTGTTTAATTATATTTTTGTTTTTGTGACAAATATTAAGACATTTTATAAAAATTAAGAATATGTCAAAATGACATTGACATTTAAAACCGGAAGTTGCTTATATCTCGAGTAATATTTTAATTAAACGTATCATGTTTGGACTCATTTTAAAGGATTTTTCACGACGATTACAAATATGTCAAAATTGACATTCTTAACCGGAAGTTGATCATCACTTCATTAAAATTGAAGATAAATATGTCGTGTTTGTATTCATTTTAAAGGATTTTTAATAAAGATTATAAACATGTCAAAATTGAGGTTGACATTTTAAATCTGAAGTTAGTTATCATATAATAGACAAATGGACAACTTCACGGTGTCCTTTCATGATGTATTCTTTATTAAAAAATCCTTTAAAATGAATCCAAACATGATGCATTTATCTCAAAAAGCCAAAAACTTCGAACTTTCAACTTTTAATTTTGACATATGTGTCAACTTCATAAAAAATCCTTTAAAATGAGTTTTAACATGTAACACAACTACACTGCTTTTCACTCATTTCACTACACTAGCTCGGAGGGTTTAGCCCTCCTCTTCAACCTTAGTAGTATAATAATGAGAGTTTTACAGCGGAATCCCCCTGTGACGTCACCTCCAATGTTATAAGTATAGGGAGCTTTGCCAACCTTAACTTGGGGGGAAAAAAATATGGTGGTATTGGAAAAGTAACTAGATCTGGTAACTTAAAAAAAAATTAATTAGAATTGTGACGGGGCGGCGTTGACGGGGGCGGTGAAGAGGTAGATGATCGAAATAAATAAAAATAATATACAGGGTGGTCCATTTAACGTGAGACAAGCGATTATCTCGAAAACGGTTCATTTTACATAAAAATGAACCAAATGAAAGTTGTTCTATGCGAAGGGGGAAACTATATGACGATAACATTTTGTGACTTTGATCTTATTTTCAAGGTCATATGAAGGTCACGATCAATTTTTTAAATGGCACCCTATGTTTTTGATTGCAAAATCTGAATCTATGGATAAAAGTAAAACAATTTAAAAAAATTACCGTGTGGTTTTGCCAGTATGACGCACGGTGGTCAATTTCTCAAATTTAGGAGGACAAAATACAGAAATTTTTAATTCTTTGTGGTATAATCATGCGGTATTTGGCTTACTGTATGACTGGCATATAATATAGGATTTTTTTTATTAGAATGTTTAATTAAGAATTTATCTGGTCTTAACATTGTTATATTGTTGATTATATTGTACGGTTGTATGCAATGTGTATTGAATATACATATACTGAGTTTATATAGTGATAGTCCATACCTTTAACTGTATTTATAATACAGTTAGTATATATAACTACGTTTATTTAGCTCACTAAGCTTTAGTTCTTAAATTTAAAAAATTAACATCACATATTCACATTTCTGTTTGATTTTTCTTGCACGGTTCATAATGAATCATTACAATTCTGTTTTTATTTTGTAACCTGAAGCATTAGCTATAAGATGGTATATAAAACTTTACTTACTTCCACTGACTTTAGAAAATATTGACTATCAAATGAGGAATGTGACAAAAATTTGATAAAAATAGCAGTAAGCATGAGTAACTATAGTAACCAATTATTTTAAACAATTTCCTAAGTGTCTCTTTAATATCTAGACCTCTTTAATACAACATATCCTGATCGCCAACTCATTAGCCAAAGTAATGGTGGTAACTGTGACTAAATTTAAAAAGCATGGGCATTTCTCTATCAAGTCTGGCCTACCAAATGTTTCAGGGGAGGTTCTACAAAACGTGGTTTGGCTGGGCAAGAAAACCCTCATGTTACTGTAAGGAGTATTGGGTCAAATTTGGACATTAGTAAATCAGCGGTTCACAAAATTTTAAACCCCATAAAGTAAACGTCATTCACGAGCAATGAATCGTAGTTTTTGCAACGATGACGAAGACTGAAACAAATCCTTAAAATATTTTGGAAAATAATGTACTTTAATTTTTTGTTTTTTTGTAAATTTTAATTTATTTTGTATTTAAGAAGAAAAGCTTAAACTTATACTTAATCCCTACGAACCTTAAAACATTTTTTCCAAATTAATTTAAGTACTGAAGATGAAACAATAGTTTCGAAACATGTTTACTTTTTGAATTAAATTAAATATTTTAGTATTTCTCATAAAAAGTTTCTACTTTTTCCAAAAAAAATCTTCTTTCATATTCCGTAATAAAAATGGGGGATTGTCATTTGAAAAAAATATCGATGACGTTATAACTCGTTTAAAAATGGCAGAAAAAAATTTGAAATCTACACTAAAAGATTGCAAATTTAAATCTTTAGACTCGTTTCAGGAATCTTTGAATAAATCGTTAATAATGATTTTATCGCCTATATCCGCTACTTTACGGACACACTGTATAAAAAATAATGGATATCTTGTAGTGTAAGACATGTATTGGAGGAAATATTGGCCTGAAGAACCATCAACTCTTCTACCGCGATGTTACCATCTTTCGAGGTGATTTGCGTTCTGTTACTTTTTCTTTTTATTACTTTCCATACTTCCTTCAGTTTATTATCAGACACATTAATCTCCTTGCTAATGTGGAATCTTTTGATATCTTTTACTTTGCTTAGGTATTCTTCCTTCTTTCTTAACCTGATTAATAACACCTAGTGCTCCTAAAGTATGTTTCTGCAACATTCTAAAATATATTCCTATAAGATATGATTTTATCAATTGAGAATGCTGTTGTGGCAAAATAGATTTTATTCAATTTATGAAGTAAGCCTTTGTGTCAGACTTTATCATAACCTTGGGCTACATCTAAGAATATTGCAGAGAAGAGTTCTTTTCCCTCTAAAAACATTTCAATAACATTTGTGTTTGTGGTCTATTGTAGAGTGACTTTTTCTGAACCCGAACTGATGCGAAATGGATTAGGTTCTTTCCCTTTATTGTCGATTTTAATGTTTTAATAATGTTTTAAAAAATAGCTTTTCAAATAATGTCGAAATTACTAGCAACAAGGAAATAGGCCTGTATGGCAACACTTCCTTAGGTGGTTTTCCTGCTATTTTCTACATCATAGAAACATATATCTTAATCTAAATGTAGCGTTAATAAGATAAGTCAGTTTTACTATTGTTTTCTTTGGGAGCTGTTTAAGAATGTCTCCTTTGGTTTGATAGAATCCAGGTGCTTTGGATTAATGTTCCAAAACTTCTTTTGGAGTGGTTTGGTGGTTCATTCTAGTCTTCCCCTGCATTTGACTTCCACAAGTCTGACTTCAAAAAGTCCATTCTGACTTTCCACAGAGTAGTCAGTTTTACTGTCGTTGGTTAATTCTCTCAGGTAGCTTCCCATTGAATTATCTTTGTTGCTCTGTATTTCTCTCTTTAATTGTTGGGTAGCATTGTTCAGGGCTGTTTTATCCACTGGTGCCCTTGTTTGGTGCCACTTTCTTCTTAATTTCCTTTTTTTTTGATTACCAATTCCTTAATTTCGCTTAGATAATTATTGCCCTTGATTCTAGATTCGATCTCAAAAGTATTTTCCCATGCTGTTTGCTGGACTGTTCTTCAGTTCTTATTGGTGTAGAAAGGTTTATGGAATTCTTGAGTTTAATTGTGAAACTTTTCCAATCAGTCCTTTTATTAACTATTTTGTGTAGGGGTTCACAAATATATTTATTTTAAAAGAAATTATTTTTAATTTTTAGCATGTAATCCAACTCAATAAAACTTCCTTGGAAATCATCACCTCATCTTAGAATAACTCCCTAAAACCATAGAAAATAGCTTCGTAAAAATGCAACTCTCTAAACAAAAACTTCGTACTAAAAATTGAACGCATATGGCGCCATCAGTTGGGGATATTTTGGAATTATTCAGCTAAGAACCGAACCACTAGAAGGATATAAAAGCTCCAACCACAGAATAACTGTTTGGAAAGTGTTTGGAGCTACGTAGTGGCACACTTTGAAATGTGTCTTACTATTAGTCTGATCTAAACTTTTTAGACATTGTACTTCAAACTCATCGTCTTCCAACACGCACAAAATTTTTGCAACACACTCTTGCAGGGCTGTAACTTCATACATATCGGAAATAAACTTATAAACTTCATACATATCAATTTTCTGTCTCTATTCCACTCTTCTTCCTCCTCTTCTTTTTCTAAACAGTTCTGCATTACCCTATTCTTCTTTCTCTCCATTTTCAACTTCATGAATTTTGTTCTCTTTCTCTTTGAGTTCAAAATATTGCACCCATTTGTCAGACGTAAGAACGCTTGGAGTATATTCTTTTCGAAATGACATCACTGAGGCAAGAGACCGTTTAGGCGTGGCAAGTATATTCGACGTTGTTGATGTTGATGGATTAACACTTTTAGCTTTGCTGTTGAAGTACAAATCCTGTAATTGTTGAGCAACAGCTTCATTCTCTTCAATTAACGTTCCGACTGGTTGGGAATTGTTGGGAATCCCTCAGATGCAATTACCTATAGCAATTACACCTGTCAAATAATGCCGTACATTTGAATATCACTGCATCATATGACATGTGAGATTGCATTTTACGAGCTTCCAACAATTTATAACGTTAGCTGAAACAAAGCTATAATGTCAATTATAATCTAATTATTTAATCATACCATTATTACTTTATTATACTCTTATCGAAAAATCACTTTAAAATGACGTTTTCATCTGTCATTTTGAACAAACTTCAACTTTATAATTTTAAAAGTTGAAGTTAGCAGCAAATTAAAAAATATAAAACGAATTGGAATCCATACTTTTTAAATTAAAAGAACGATACTGGCAATAATTGTTATTGCTGCCTCTCATCATTCCCACTATTAATAATAAAATTGTTAGTTTAATTAAATTATTTCAGTATAGACGCTAATGCCATCTTACGGTGGGATTTCGACATATAATCAGTCCCAAGTTCTCCTATCAAAGATCCACAAAGATCCCTGGGGCTGCCTAAAACAACCAGGTGATTTTAATTTTCTTACTACAAAATCAAACAATTTGATACACTTACTTAAGTTTTATTAGTTATTAAGTTAAAAGTATTAAGTTTAAATAAGTGACATTTACAATGACAATTAATTGACAGATTGCAAACTTAACCTCACACAATTTGTTCTGTTTTATTTAAACATACCTTTATCTTTATCCTCTTTATTTGTTATTGTCTATGTTTTGAGTTATATTGATATAATATTTATTTTAGAACGATTTATTTTTAATTTTTAGCATGTAATCCATCCCAACAAAAGCTTCCTTGAAAATCATCACCTCATAATTGAAATAACGTCCTAAAATAACCAGGTGAGTCTTTATTTTAATTATCTTATTACAAAATCAAACAATTTGACTCACTTAGTTAAGTTTTATTAATTATTAAGTTGAAATTATTAAGTTTAAATAAGTGACATTTACAATAACAATAAATTGACAGATTGCAAACTTAACCTCACATAATTTGTTCTGTTTTATATAAACATACCTTTATCTTTATCCTTTTTATTTCTTATTGTCAATATTTTGAATTATATTGATATAACATTTATTTTAAAGCGATTTCTTTTTAATTTTTAGCATGCAATCCATCTCAATAAAAACTTCCTTGGAAATCATCACCTCATCATAGAATAACTCCCTAAAACAACCAGGTGAGTGCTTATTTTAATTTTCTTACTATAAAATC
Organism: Onthophagus taurus; assembly: GCF_000648695.1. NCBI lineage: Eukaryota > Metazoa > Arthropoda > Insecta > Coleoptera > Scarabaeidae > Onthophagus > Onthophagus taurus. The sequence goes on from NW_019281087.1 coordinate 58,981, forward strand.
AAACAATTTGATACATTTAGTTGAGTCTTACCTTTATTAAATTTAAATAGCAATTAATTGACTTACTAAACTTAACCTCACATATTTCACTAGCGCCATCTTTGAAATCACGCTCTAAATAACTTTTAAAATAATAATTATAACAAATTTAGTTGTTCAAATTTTAGATTTAATGAAAAAAAAGCTGCGATAAACTTTGTTGTAGTCGGATTATTTTTATATTATACATCCGAGTTATAATGCGAGTTAATTTAATAGGAAATGTTAATTAGGCAAAGATAGGCAACCCAACTTACACCAAAAACTTTTAAAGCAAATTTATTTATTAAAAAATAAAATTTTATATACAAAGGTTTAATTTAATTTGGTGGTTGCCATCCTCCAAAATAAGTAGATAACTCAGCAGCAACAGCTAAAGTTAAATGATCATTATGTGGTGCTGCCACAACCTAAAATAATTATTAATTAGAAATATTTATTAAAAATGTTTAAACAAGAATTACCTGAATGCCAATAGGAAGTCCATCTTTATTTAATCTAGCCGGAACACAAGTTGATGGGAATCCCAAAACGTTTATAATCCCATTAAATCTCGCATCAACCATGGCTTTAATGAATCCAGTGTGTTCAAAAGCTGGATTTCCACAACTTGGCATAATTAAAACGCCGTTATCACCAAGGGCTTTCTAAAAATATAATAAAGATCTCGTTTGAATATCATAACGTATGCAACCAATATCACAATACGCATCATGCGCAAATCGCGTATTGTAATACCAATACTGTGATGTTGGTTGCATACTTGCAATGGTGACTTTATAAATAATAAATACCGTAAGTATTTTTTTATCCTCCTCAGCAATTTTCATAAACATATCTTTTTTTTGATCTGTTATGCCAAATCGCATTTTTGCCAACATCGTAAAAAACAATAATTGTCCACTAAATATTGTTTTTCCCAAGAAAAATTTCGCTAATTCAATTGGAAGGCTATATTTAACCTAAAAATAAAATTATAATGATTTAGCGAAAAAAAAAAAATAAATTCTTACCTCAGAATCTTTAAGCGCACTCGGATTATCATCCAAAGTAAAAATTAAAGCACCACTAAGCTCCATGGCGTGTCCAAAAATATCAAATTTAGTTTCATCTAACTCCGATCGGCAACTTTTCGTTAAAAATTGAGCTGCTTCTTTAATAGCACTTTGAATGTTCTTATCCATTTTTGGATAACCAAAGTTTGAGTACGAATCGACCATGTAAAACACTTTGAGTGTGCTCAAATCAACCTTTTTATCCAAGTTTAATTTTTTTATGTTATCAGCGGCTAAAACTCGATAAACTAAAGCTAAATCTTGAACGTATCTTGCCATTGGGCCTAATACTAAGTAATCTGAGAAACTTTTATCGGAACTAAATGGAAAGCCTCCTTTTATTGAAACAATTCCTAAAATTACAATAAATTAAATAAAAAAGAATTAATTAATAAAAAAAATTGTTTTACTTGTAGTTGGTTTATGTCCAAAAACTCCATTATAAGCACTTGGAAAACGAATTGAGCCAGCAATATCCGATCCAAGTCCTATTAAAGAAGCACCAGCTCCTAATAAAGCTCCCTAAAAAATACGAAAATATGAAAATTTGAAGAATTCGTTGTTTTACTACATGTCAATGGGTAGCATTCGGGAATCGGAGCATGTTACAAAATAACTTTTAGAACAAAAGTTGTAGCAAATTTTATTCTTACCAATATTACTCTCTTGTATATTTGCTCTCAGATTCGTCAATATTTAGAAAAATACAAAAATTTAAAAATTTCATGAATTTCCTTGTTTTACTATTATCTAATGGTAACATTCGGGAATCGAAGCATGTTATCAAAAAACTTTTATAACAAAAGTTGTAGCAAACTTTATTCTTAACAATATTGCTCTCTTGTATGTTTGCTCTCAGATACGGCAATCTCGAAAAAAATACGAAAATATGAAAATTTGATGAATTTTTTGTTTTACTAGTGTTAATGGTAACATTTGGGGATCGGAGCATATTATCAAAAAACTTTTAGAACAAAAGTTGTAGCAAATTTTATGCTTAATAATATTGCTCTTTTGCACGTTTGCTCTCAGACTTAGAGATATTGAGAAAAATACGAAAATGTGAAAATTTGACGAATTAGATATTCTTTGAAGTCGTGGATGGTAACACTAGGGAATCTGAGCATGTTACAAAAAAACTTTTAGAACAAAAGTTGTTGCTTATCTTATTCTTAACAATATTGCTCTCTTGTATATTTGCTCTCAGATTCGTCAATATTAAGAAAAATATAAAAATTTGATGAATTTCCTTGATTTCTATTAGCTAATGGTAATATTCGGGAATCGAAGTTGTTACAAAAATACTTTTAGAACAAAAGTTGTAGCAAATTTTGTTCTTAACAATATTGCTCTGTTATACATTTGCTCTCAGATACGTCAATATCGAGAAAAATACGAAAATTTGACGAATTTTTTGTTTTATTAGTGTTAATGGTAACGTTTGGGAATCGGAGCATGTTATCAAAAAACTTTTAAAACAAAAGTTGTAGCAAATTTTGTTATTAACAATATTGCTCTCTTGTATTTTTGCTCTCAGATTCGTCAATATCGAGAAAAATACGAAAATTTGACGAATTTTTTGTTTTATTAGTGTTAATGGTAACGTTTGGGAATCGGAGCATGTTATCAAAAAACTTTTAAAACAAAAGTTGTAGCAAATTTTGTTATTAACAATATTGCTCTCTTGTATTTTTGCTCTCAGATGCGTCAATATTGAGAAAAATACGAAAATTTAAAAATTTGATGAATTTCCTTGTTTTACTATTAGCTAATGGTAACATTTGGGAATCGGAGCATGTTATCAAAAAACTTTTAGAACAAAAGTTGTTGCAAATTTTGTTATTAACAATATTGCTCTCTTGTATTTTTGCTCTCAGATTCGTCAATATTAAGAAAAATACGAAAATATAAAAATTTGATGAATTTTTTGTTTTACTATTAGTTAATGGTAACATTCGGGAATTGAAGCATGTTATCAAAAAACTTTTAGAACAAAAGTTGTTACAAATTTTGTTATTAACAATATTGCTCTCTTGTATTTTTGCTCTCAGATTCGTCAATATTGAGAAAAATATAAAAATTTGATGAATTTTTTGTTTTACTATTAGATAATGGTAACATTCGGGAATTGAAGCATGTTATCAAAAAACTTTTAGAACAAAAGTTGTTGCAAATTTTGTTATTAACAATATTGCTCTCTTGTATTTTTGCTCTCAGATGCGTCAATAACGAGAAAAATACGAGAATTAAAAAATTTTATGAATTTTTTGTTGTACTATTAGGTAATGGTAACATTCGGCAATTGTAGCATGTTATCAAAAAACTTTTAGAACAAAAGTTGTTGCAAATTTTGTTATTAACAATATTGCTCTCTTGTATTTTTGCTGTCAGATTCGTCAATATTGAGAAAAATACGAAAATATAAAAATTTGATGAATTTTTTGTTTTACTATTAGGTAATGGTAACATTCGGGAATTGAAGCATGTTATCAAAAAACTTTTAGAACAAAAGTTGTTGCAAATTTTGTTATTAACAATATTGCTCTCTTGTATTTTTGCTCTCAGATTCGTCAATATTGAGAAAAATATAAAAATTTGATGAATTTTTTGTTTTACTATTAGATAATGGTAACATTCGGGAATTGAAGCATGTTATCAAAAAACTTTTAGAACAAATGTTGTTGCAAATTTTGTTATTAACAATATTGCTCTCTTGTATTTTTGCTCTTAGATTCGGCAATATTGAGAAAAATACGAAAATATAAAAATTTGATGAATTTTTTGTTTTACTATTAGTCAATGGTAACAATCGGGAATTGAAGCATGTTATCAAAAAACTTTTAGAACAAAAATGGTTGCAAAGTTTGTTATTAACAATATTGCTCTCTTGTATTTTTGCTCTCAGATTCGTCAATATTGAGAAAAATATAAAAATTTGATGAATTTTTTGTTTTACTATTAGTTAATGGTAACATTCGGGAATTCAAGCATGTTATCAAAAAACTTTTAGAACAAAAGTTGTTGCAAATTTTCTTATTAACAATATTGCTCTGTTGTATTTTTGCTCTCAGATTCGTCAATATTAAGAAAAATATAAAAATTTGATGAATTTTCTTGTTTTGCTATTAGCTAATGGTAATATTCTGGAATCGAAGTATGTTACAAAAATACTTTTAGAACAAAAGTTGTAGCAAATTTTGTTCTTAACAATATTGCTCTGTTGTACATTTGCTCTCAGAATCGTCAATATTGAGAAAAATACGAAAATATGAAAATTTGATGAATTTTTTGTTTTACTATCAGTTAATGGTAACATTCGGGAATTGAAGCATGTTATCAAAAAACTGTTAGAACAAAAGTTGATCCAAATTTTGTTATTACCAATATTGCTCTCTTGTATTTTTGCTCTCAGATTCGTCAATATTGAGAAAAATACGAAAATATAAAAATTTGATGAATTTTTTATTTTACTATTATTAGTTAATGGTATCACTCGGGAATTGAAGCATGTTATGAAAAAACTTTTAGAACAAAAGTTGTTGCAAATTTTGTTATTAACAATATTGCTCTCTTGTATTTTTGCTCTCAGATGCGTCAATAACGAGAAAAATACGAAAATTTAAAAATTTTATGAATTTTTTATTTTACTATTAGGTAATGGTAACATTCGGGAATTGAAGCATGTTATCAAAAAACTTTTAGAACAAAAGTTGTTGCAAATTTTGTTATTAACAATATTGCTCTCTTTTATTTTTGCTCTCAGGCTCGTCAATATTGAGAAAAATACGAAAATATAAAAATTTTATGAATTTTTTGTTTTACTATTAGTTAATGGTAACATTCGGGAATTGAAGCATGTTATCAAAAAACTTTTAGAACAAAAGTTGTTGCAAATTTTGTTATTAACAATATTGCTCTCTTGTATTTTTGCT
>NW_019281087.1:64323-80860 GCF_000648695.1 Onthophagus taurus
AAGGTATTCGGGGATGGTTTCCGTTTTCGCGGATATCGAGCAGCAAATGTATCGCATGTTCTTGTTAAAACTTTGTTACATTCTCCATAAATAATAAATAGATTTAGATAATCTTCATTAGTATAATTTAAACGTGCGGGCATAGTGAATTTTATAAATGATATAATGACATTTGTGTTACCTTCATTTGTTTCTCGGTAGTCATGGCCGTCTTTGACACAAAATTGTTTTGAATAATCTTAAACTATTTAAAACGAAAATTACAAAGAAACGGCGATAGTTAGATATAGGGAACCTTATATAAAGTTACCTTTATTTTTAATGTAGATTCAGATACAATTAAAAAAATATATGGTTTCCATTTAATTTTTTTGAGTTTTTCGCTTTTTCTTATATAAATATTTGGCAGCTTTTTTTGAACACCCTGTATGTAGTAGGACAACATATGAGCTACCAAAAGTTAAGCTATAGTCTCTTCTTCAAATTCCTTTCATCAGATATAACAAATACTTAACAGTGTTAGCAGAAATACACATAACATACAAGCCTGCATAGGTAATTTTTTTACATAAATTTGTAAATATTTCAGAAACGGGTAAGAATTTTATATAAGATGTTTAAGTAAAAGTTAATTAAAATCGGATGTAGAATCTAAATATGTAATAATATATAGGTGGTTCCATTTAAAATAACGAAGTTGTTGTCTACTTCCGGTATAACCGGAAGTGCGACAGTCTTGAAAATATTTTAGGTGAGTTGGGCATATCGACTTAAGTGCGCCTACAAATTTTCAGAAAGATACTACTCATAGTTTCTCCTATATCGATCGACGCAGTTCATCGTGGGACACCCTGTATATCTTGATGAGTATCAGCTTTATAAAAAAACATTTTATACAAAAGTTGTTTGATATTTTCTTTGCTATAACGGAACTGCATTCAATTGTTTTTGATTCAGAAAACAAATGAGTAACGAATAATACTTTCATTTTTTTAAATGGCAATGTATTCTTTCGTTAGGCTCATTTGATAGATATTACTTTTCTCTTTACGATGGCGTAACATTTTTGCACCCCCTTACATTAAATGTAAAAATTGTTTATTAATAAAAATAAATCAATAACATTAATCTAGATACCCGAGATCTCAAATGATTACCGTAAATTAAATTTACGTACAAAAAAAATAATTAAATTAATAATTTTGATTTAAGTAAAATTAAAAATTTAACCTCTCCTCCAGAAGATCCCCCAGCTGTACATCTCGAATTATAAGGATTCCTCGTTTTTCCAATAATCTTATTTGCAGATTCCATACTCATACAATACTCAGGTGTATTTGAAACCAATAAAATAACAGCCCCAGCTTTTTTAAGAAGTTTAACCGCATCTGCATCTTCCTCCGCTTTTATTCCTTTTCTTGTTAAAGATAACCCAGTAAAGCTCATTCCTAGAATTTATCCCCTTTTATGTTAAACTTCTTTTAAGTTGTATTTCTTTACCTTTCACTGCAATACATTCCTTTATTGTTATGGGAATTCCCAAAAGTGGTCTTTCTTTAGCGATTTCTTCCAAACGAAATTGGGACTTTTCCAAGAAATTATCGATCTCTTTCGCTTCTGCGACCGCCGCCGAAAATCTTTCTTCCACAACTGCATTTATTATCGGATTTACTTCTTTTATACGCTTTATGTAAGCTTTTACTATTTCTTCGCTGCATATCTAAAAAAAATTAATTTGTTAAAATGAATTCCAGAAGATTTGTAACGACTTTTATAATCGTCAGAATGAGTCTAAACGCTTTCTGGGTAATTATAAAAACTTCCAGGAGATTTTTAAAGATGTCAAAAAGTGTACAGAATCTTTCTAATGATCACTATAATTACCAAAAAGCGTTTAGACGCCATACAGATTTCCAGAAGGTTTATAAAGATGTCTAAAAGTATCCAGAACCTTTTTAATGATTTCCATAATTATTAAAAACTGTTTCAATGCTTTTTGAACAGTTATAAAGACTGCCAGTAGATTTTAAAAGATATCCAAAAGTGTTTAGAAGCTTTCCAATGATTTTCATAATCATTAAAAGCTGTCTGAACGCATTTTGGACATTTGTGAACACATTCGGGGAGTTTCCAAAGATGTCAAAAAGTAACCGGAAGCTTTCCAATGATTTATATAATTATCAAAAAGTGTCCAAATGCTTTGTGGACACCTATAAAGATTGCCAGTACGTTCTAAAAGATATCCAAAAGTGTTTAGAAGCTTTCCAATGATTTCCATAATCATTAAAAGCTGTCTGAACGCATTCTGGACATTTATGAACACGTTCGGGGAGTTTCCAAAGATGTCAGAAAGTAACCAGAAGCTTTCCAGTGACTTCTATAATTATCAAAAAGTGTCCAAATGCTTTCTGAACAATTTTAAACATTTCCAAAAGATTTTTAAATATGTCGGAAAGCCTTTAGAAGCTTTCTAAGTGAATGATATTCTAAGTTAACCAGGCATATCTAAGTTGTTCCACAATTAACAAAAATTGTCTACATGCCTCCTGGACATTTATAAAGACTTGAAGAAGATTTTTGAAAATGTCATCAAGGGTCCAGAAGCTTTCTAATGATTTCCATTGTCATCAAAAGCTTCCTAAATGCTTTTTGGACAGCTATAAAGATTGCCAGTAGATTTTAAAAGATATCTAAAAGTGTTTAAAAGCTTTCCAGTGATTTTCATAATCATTAAAAGCTGTCTAAACGCATTTTGGACATTTATGAACATTCTCGGGGGGTTTCTTTAGATGTCAAAAAGTAACCAGAAGCTTTCCAATGATATCTATAATTATCAAAAAGTGTCCGAATGCTTTCTGGACAGTTTTAAATATTTCCAGAAAATTTTTAATTACGTCAAAAAGTCTCTAGAAGCTTTCTAATGGTATTCTAAGATAACCAGGCATATCTAAGTTGTTCCATAATTAACAAAAATTATCTAAACGCCTTCTGTACATTTATAAAGACTTCAAGAAGATTTTTGAAGATGTCATTAAGGGTTCAGAAGCTTTCTAATGATTTCCATAGTCATCAAAAACTGCCTAAACGCTTTTTGGACAGCTATAAAGATTGCCAGTAGATTTTAAAAGATATCCAAAAGTGTTTAGAAGCTTTCCAATGATTTTCATAATCATTAAAAGCTGTCTGAACGCATTCTGGACATTTATGAACACTTTCGGGATGTTTCTAAAGATGTCAAAAAGTAACCAGAAGCTTTCCAGTGATTTCTATAATTATCAAAAAGTGTCCAAATGCTTTCTGGGCAGTTTTAAATATTTCCAGAAGATTTTTAAATACGTCAAAAAGTCTCTAGAAGCTCTCTAATGATATTCTAAGTTAACAAAGCATATCTAGGTTGTTCCATAATTAACAAAAATTATCTAAACGCCTCCTGGACATTTAGAAAGACTTCAAGAAGATGTTTCAAAATGTCATTAAGGGTCCAGAAACTCTCTAATGATTTCCATAGTCATCAAAAGCTGTCTAAACGCTTTTTGAGCAGCTATAAAGATTTCCAATAGATTTTAAAAGATATCCAAAAGTGTTTGGAAGCTTTCTAATGATTTCCATAATCATTAAAAGCTGTCTGAACGCATTCTGGACATTTATGAACACTCTCGGGGAGTTTCTTTAGATGTCAAAAAGTAACCAGAAGCTTTCCAATAATTTCTACAATTATCAAAAAGTGTCCAAATGCTTTCTGGACAGTTTTAAATACTTTTTAAATGCATAAAAGAGTCTCTAGAAGCTTTCTAATGGTATTCTAAGTTAACCAGGTATATCTAAGTTGTTCCATAATTAACAAAAATTATCTAAACGCCTCCTGGACATTTATAAAGGCTTCAAGAAAATTTTTGAATATGTCATCAAGGGTCCCAAAGCTTTCTAATGATTTCCATAGTCATCAAAAGCTTTCTAAATGCGAATAAAGATTGTCAGGACATTTTAAAAGATATCCAAAAGTGTTTAAAAGCTCTCCAGTGATTTTCATAGTCATTAAAAACTGTCTGAACGCATTTTGGACATTAGTGAACGCATTCGGGGAGTTTCCAAAGATGTCAAAAAGTAACCAGAAACTTTCCAATGACTTCTATAATTATCAAAAAGTGTCCAAATGCGTTTTGGACAGTTTTAAATATTTCCAAATGATTTTTATATACATAAAAAATCTCTAGAAGCTTTCTAATGATATTCTAAGTTAACCAGGCATATCTAAGTTGTTCCATAATTAACAAAAATTGTCTTAAACGCCTCCTGGACATTTATAATGACTTCAAAAAAATTTTTGAATATGTCATCAAAGGTCCAAAAGCTATCTAATAATTTCCATACTCATCAAAAGCTGCCTAAACGCTTTTTGGACAGCTATAAAGATTGCCAGTAGATTTTAAAAGATATCCAAATGTGTTTAGACTTCAAGAAAATTTTTGAAGATGTCATCATGGGTCCAGAAGCTTTCTAATGATTTTCATAGTCATCAAAAGCTATTTAAAAGCTTTCTGGACAATTTTAAACATTCTAGCAGATTTTTGAAAATGTCAAAAAGTTTCTAGACGCTTTCTAATGATATCCCAAGTCAACCAAGCATTTCTAAGGTGTTCCATAGTTACCAAAAAGTGTCTAAACGCCTATTGAACATTTATAAAGGCTGCAAGAAGATTTTTAAAGATGTCCATAATCATCAAAAAGTGTCTAAATGCTTTCTAGACAATTATAAAGATTGCCAGAAGATTTTTGGAAGCATCAAAACGTTGCTAGAAGCTGTGTAATAATATTTCAAGTAAACCACGCATTTGTAAAGTGTTCCATGATTATCAAAAAGTGTCTAAAAGCCTCCTGGAGATTTATAAGCATTCCCAAAGGATTTTTGAAGATGTCATAACGGACAGTTCATGTTTTGTGATATATCTGGTAATAATAACGTAGAAGTTCAACCATTCAACCGATTTGAATATTTTTGGTCTTGTTTGAAAGACCATTTTATGCTCTTTTCAAAGATATCAATAGGACAGATTGGTTTAAAACAAATAAGTTAGAGGGCGATTAGATATTTTTGTGATTTTTGAATAAGAATTAAAACTAAATTGTTGTAATTGCGTAATTATCAATTTTTTTAATTCTTAAATGATTTGAATTTAAAATTTTTCTTAATCTTTGAAACGTCAAAATAACACCTTACCTCATTTTTGTTTATTTTAACAATTTTTATCTTTTGAAACCTTGTTATTATCAAATTACTCACATCACTTTATCAATTAACTTAATTTTTCAAGAAAATTGAATAGGATAATTTTAATCGTTTTGAACGTTTGTACCAGGATGTATAGCATAAATTCTAAAAATACATTATCTGTTTACGCAAAACGGTTATTTTACTTTAAAAGTAAACATTTATTTAACAAAAAAATTTAGATTCTCGTTATAAAATTTAATTTTAATCATCAATAAATTAAAGCGAATAATTTACGATCAATTTAAAATGAGTTTAAAACCACACTTCAAATTGCTGATTACGAAGTATGCTATCATAACCGTCATAAAAAAAAATGCTTGCGTAATATTTGTTGTTTTAATATTTATTTTCAAGGATAAAATTTTAATGAATATGTTTAACTTACTTCTTGTTTTCGAATTTTTTCCGCTAATTCGGTGGCACTTATTTCTAATAATTTATCCTCGAACGGTGGTAATTTCGTTCGCTTTTCGTTGTCGAAAAATATCGTATAAATTACTTTAACAATCCATTGGATGAAATATATAACAATTAAACCGATTCTTAAACCGAGATCCATCACTATTTTTATTTTTTTTTTAATTATGCTTTTTTTGGTTCGGATTCGAAACTGATCCGAATGGGAACGCGTCCTTTCGTAGACTGTTCACCTGCAACTTGGGACGTTACTCTAAAGCTAAAGCGCTTGAATCGAAAAACGAGCCAAAAGAATCCTTGAGTCAACCGAATTTTTTGAGATTGAGTAACTTATTAAGTAATAGGCCAATGAACGTACTCCTTAAAGTTGGTTTTATTAGATTTTTATGTTTATTCCTTATTATTTAACTCAAAAAAATTGTTGATTGATTTATTATTTGATTGTTTAAATTGATTTTACTTCTAAATTAACTTTTAAAAGTTAAGTGTTAAATTTATATGTCATTACATGGCGCCATCTATGAGTAACTAAAAAAAATTTGATTAAGATTTACAGTTTCCTGTATAGGGTTTTTTGCCAGGATACACACACTTTTATAATTAAAATCGTATATTAACAAAAACAGATTTTTATAACAACGATAATGTTCCAAGCTCGACTCGAACTACTCAGCCCGAAGGATCTTTGATAGGAGAACTTGAGACTGCTTGTATGACGAAATCCCACCGTAAGATGGCATTAGCGTCTATACTGAAATAATTTAATTAAACTAAGAATTTTATTATTAATAGTGGAAATGATGAGAGACAGTAATAACAATTATTACCAGTATCATTCTTTTAATTTAAAAAATATAGATTCGAATTCGTGTTATATTTTTAAATTTGCCGCTAACTTCATCTTTTAAAATTATAAAGTTGAAGTTTGTTCAGAATGACAGATGAAAACGTCATTTTGAAGTGATTTTTCGGTAAGATTATTGTAATAACAGTATGATTAAATAATTAGATTATAATTGACATTATAGCTTTGTTTCAACTAACGTTATAACTGGTTGGAAGCTCGTCAGATGCAATCTCACATATCATATGATGCAGTGATTGTCAAATGTGGCAGCATTATTTGACAGGTGTAATTGCCATAAATAATTGCATCTGAGGAATTCCCAACCAGTTGGAACGTTAATTTACACTTTCCAAACAGTTATTCTGTGGTTGGAACTTTTATATATAAACCCAATCCAACCAGTATTCTAGTGGTTCGGTTCTTAGCTAAATACTTCCAAAATGTCCCCAATAGATGGCGCCACATGGCGCTGTAGCAACTGTGTCAAAAATCGAAAATCATTGCAATAATAGTTTTTCATGCTGAAATCATTTAATAACTGTGGATTAAATACTCATTCAGCGTTACTACGTTTTCCGCAAAAAATATACAGGTGATCTAATAAAAATTGAAATTTGATCAAAAAACAAATTAAACACAAATATATTACCAAACATAATCGGATTCCTCATCATCGTCCTCACTTTGCAGTCCACCAGGTTCTTCAATTTCCTAATTTTTGTTTACGTTTATACAGGTGTCTCACGTAACTGGTTCGTTAGAATATTTTAGGTTTTATATATTTAATATTATATTTAATATTGCTTTTACTATTTCTTCGCTGTAACGACTTTTATAATTGTCAGAATGAGTCTAAACGCTTTCTGGGTAATTATAAAGACTTCCAGGAGATTTTTAAAGATGTCAAAAAGTGTACAGAATCTTTCTAATAATCTCTATAATTATGAAAAAGCATCTAAACGCTTTTTGGACAGCCATAAAGATTTCCAGAAGATTTATAAAGATGTCCAAAAGTATCCAGAAGCTTTCTAATGATATTCTAAGTTAACCAGGCATATCTAAGTTGTTCCATAATTAACAAAAATTATCTAAACGCCTCCTAAACATTTATAAAGACTTCAACAAGATTTTTGAAGATGTCATCAAGTGTTCAGAAGCTTTCTAATGATTTCTATAGTCATCAAAAGCTGTCTGAACGCATTCTGGACATTTATGAACACTTTCGGGGGGTTTCATTAGGTGTTAAAAGTAACCAACGGAAGCTTTTCAATGATTTCTATAATTGTCAAAAAGTGTCCAAATGCTTTCTGAACAGTTATAAAGATGTTCAGAAGATTTTTAAAAATGTTAAAAACTCTCTAAAAGCTTTTTAATTATATTCTAAGTTAACCAGGCATATCTAAGTTGTTCCATAATTAACAAAAATTATCTAAACGCGTCCTGGACAATTATAAAGACTTCAAGAAGATTTTTGAAGATGTCATCAAGAGTCTAGAAGCTTTCTAATGATATTCATAGTCATCAAAAGCTTCCTAAACGCTTTTTGGACAGCTGTAAAGATTACCAGTACAATTTAAAAGATATCCAAAAGTGTTTAAAAGCTTTCTTCCAGTGATTTTCATAATCATTAAAAACTGTCTGAACGCATTTTGGACGTTTGTGAACACTTTCGAGGGATTTCTAAATATGTCAAAAAGTAACCAGAAGCTTTCCCATGACTTCTATAATTATCAAAAGGTGTCCAAATGCTTTCTGGACAGTTTTAAATATTTCCAAAAGATTTTTAAATGTGTCAAAAAGTCTCTAGAAGCTTTCTAATGATATTCTAAGTTATTTAAGATGTCATCAAGGGTCCAGAAGCTTTCTAATGATATCCATAGTCATCAAAAGCTTCCTAAACGCTTTTTGAACAACTATAAAGATTGCCAGTACATTTTAAAAGATATCCGAAAGTGTTTAAAAGCTTTTCAGTGATTTTCATAATCATTAAAAGCTGTCTGAACGCATTTTGGACATTTATGAATATGTCATCAAGGGTCCAGAAGCTTTCTAATGATTGCCATAGTCATCAAACCTATTAAAACGCTTTCTGGACAATTATAAAGATTTGCAGAAAATTTTTAAAGACGTCAAAAAGTATCTGGAAGCTCTCTAATGATATTTTAAGTCAACCAGGCATATCTAAGGTGTTATATAATTATCAGCGCCTGCTGGGTATTTATAAAGACTACAAGAAGATTATTATTTATGTAAGCTTTTACTATTTCTTCGATGCTTATCTATAAAAAAAAATTGACATTTAAATATCCTGTCAACAATTGACGTTGACATATGTATGTCAAAATAACTTAACCTCAATCTTATTGGTTTTATCAGCAATTTTAAGTGTTAAAATGAATTAAACATATAAAATCGTCATAAAAAAATAAAATACTTGCGTAACATTCAAAAATGGTCAAAATTTTATAGATGTGCTTAACTTACTTCCTGTTCACTTTTTTTTCTTAATTATATACTTTAATTTAAGTTTGAAATCGCATTGGATCTTTTCGTAGACTATTTATTGAACATATTTCTTAGTATTATCAGATATTCATATTTATTATCTTTTAATTAAGATAAAAAATGTTGTTTTAATTAATTAACACTAAAACACTTTAAGAGTGTCATTGTTATCGATCTTTACAGTTTCCTATAAAATTAATTCATCATTTAATTTCAAATTTGTTTAAATTGGGTTGAAAATTAATTTATTCTTTTAATTATAATTTAATATTATTTTAATCATAATTTATAAATTGTATAAAATATTAAAAAATTAATTTTTATTGAATTAATCAAAAAAAGTTTACAGTTTTCTGTAAACGCGACACAAATCAGCTGATTTAACCTCGAATAAAAAGTGAAATTAGTCCTGATTAGTCCATTATGGCTGTTAGAAGTGATGGCCTCGTAAGGCCATATTTAGGCCCATTTATTTCGAGTCTTGTTAAAAAATGCAATCAAATAGCACCTTGACGAACGACGTCTTTTTTTGAATTTTATAGTTTAATTTGGGTTTGAAACCGCTTTGAATAGGTAAAGATCGTTTTGTCGACCATTTATTGAACATATTTTTTGGTGTTATCAGATATTTATTAGGTATTTATTATCTTTTAATTAAGATATATTTTAATTAATTAACACTAACAGTTTAAGAGTGTCATTGTTATCAATCTTTACAGTTTCCTATAAAATTAATTCATGATTTACTTTCAAATTTGTTTAAATTGGGTTGAAAATTAAGTTATTCTTTTAATTATAATTTAATGTTATTATAATCATGATTTATAAATGGTATAAAATATTAAAAAATAATTTTTTATTGAAATAATCAAAAAAATTTTACAGTTTTCTGTAAACACAACACAAATCAGCTGATTTAACCTCAAATAAAACGTCAAATTAGTCCATCATGGCTGTTAGAAGTGATGGTCTCGTAAGGCCATATTTAGGCCCATTTATTTCGAGTCTTGTTAAAAAATGCAATCAAATAGCGCCTTGACGAACGGCGCTTTAATAACATCATGTCGCGAAAGCAAAAAGGTGGCAAAAAACACTCTAACCTTGGTGGTAAATCCCCGTAAAATCGCTTTTTGTTTCTATCTAAAACGTTTTTTCTGTTTCTTTTATAGATATTACATTAAATGATTTTGCAAACGCTGCGATTTGCACACATCGACCAAAGAAAACGCACATCAACGCGATTTTAGAAGATTTAAAGGTGGAGGATAAACCTTGGGATGAAAAAGGTGAAGGTGATTATGATGGAGAGTTTACTAAAAATATAAATAAGGATGGATCAATTAGTTATGTCATATCCAAATCTAAAGAAAAAGTTGTTAAAGAGGATGATAAAATCAAAAAGGAAGTTGTTAAAGAATTATGTCAAAGAAGTTATGATTTACCCATTGATGTATGGTTTGTAATTGGAAGGTTTATTAAACCTGAAGATGTAGGGAGATTTGCTAGGATTTGTAAAGCATCTTATAGTGTGGTTTGTGGGGCTAAATTTTGGGTTGATTTATACAAAAAATATTACAACAAGAAAATATTATTACCCGAAGATTTAAAACCAGATCATTTAAATCGAAAATTTGGTGTAAGGACATTAACAGTGAGAGTTTTATATTCTATGTACCCCCCATTTATCAATCGAATCCACAGGCTCCAAAGAACACACCCCAAAGACTGCTTAATCAAACGAAAATGCACTTTAATGTGGCATTCGAGGAAACAAAAAGATTGGGCTTTTTATTTTAAACTAGAAGAATTAGAATTAGGAGCAAAACTTTATCAGGAACAATATAAAAGTGTGGATTTGATTGAAAAACTCGATGATGTTTTTGTAAATCCAGATGAGAATTGTAAAATTTTATTGGTTAACTCACAAAGCTTTATTGCAATACCTCCGGTGCAAAATTATGTTCTTTGTGATGTTAATGTCTCGTTAACAACTGATTTATCTCAACAAAGGGTTAAATTAAGGTTTAGCTCGCATGATTCTTATCAATGTCGAAGATATTTAGATGGTGCAAGTAATATTGAATTCACTATTGGTAGTGTAATCAATTATAAGGTGCTCGATTGGTGGCATCCTGAATATCCAAGAACTAACACTTTGGAAATATTTTTAAATGGAGATTAATTTATTTTTGGTGAGATTTATTATTTAAGTTTTTCCATAAATTTAGAATAAAATGATTTCTTTATTTTTTTGAAAAATTAAATGTATGGTTTTTTTATTCCCACAGATTTCCATTCCTAACCTGAACTTCAAAAAAATCCCAACAGTTTTTTTTATCTAAATATAAAAGAAAGAAATATAAAAGAAAAATTGAAAGAAATAAGATTAAGGTGAGCGAATTATTTTAGGTTATTGAACTTTTAATAAAAGATACATTTAAATTACTTTATTTTTTGAAAAATTAAATTAATGTTTTTTTTTATTCCCACAGATTTCCATTCCTAACCTGAAGTTCAAAAAAAATCCCAACACTTCCTTCTTTTATAAATATAAAACGAAAATTAAAAGAAATAAGATTAAGGTAAGCGAATTATTTTAGGTTATTGAACCTAAAAGATGCATTTAAGCTTGTTTACGTTTCGCACACACAAAAAGAAATTATGAACAAAACGGTGGTTGAGGTTTTAAGGCGTGAAAAGGAAATAAGAAGTTCCATGTTCTCGTCTACAATCGATTAATATCACAGGAAAGGATCATATTTCATCTTAACAACAACAAAAAAAAAAGGGAAAATGGGAAAAATCCATTTAGGGGGTAACTTCTCAAAATGAAATAACATGAAAGTAAAGAAAGGAATAAGAAAATCAATTAATCCGTTTGCATCATAAGCTTAGGTATGCAAAAAATGACATATACAGTGTGTTAATTAATTATCGTATCCGACGTTATCATGTATGCAACCAATATCACAGTATTGGTACGCAAATCGATTATCGTCGGCTAAATTCGAATATTTTCAGTTCAAAAATTAATACTAATAATTCTAGTTTTATGTATACAGGTGTTCCTGTAAGTCGTATAATAAAAATTCGTATAAAATCCAGTTCTTGGAATATGAGTATGAAAATTTCCCAAAATATTAATAAGAGTGTCCTCTTTCCAATGAACCAACACGTTTTGAAAAATAACTTTTAGTTTTTGAGAAGACAATATTTGAAGTTTTGATAAAATTTTCGTTGTTGCAATTTTTATCGATAATATTCAAAATTCGCTATAAAATTAATTTTTTCAAGGATCCTTGTGAAATTATCACCAATTATTAATTAAAGTATCCCCTTTTTAATGCAATAAGCCGTTTTGAAAAATCACTTTTAGTTTTTGAGAAATAAATTTTTGAAATGATCGACAATTTTTTCGAATTTTGTAGTTTTCGCCGATTAAGTTTTAAAAATTCGTATAAAATCCAGTTCTTGGAATATGAGTATGAAAATTTTCCAAAGTGTTGATAAAAGTGTCCTCTTTGTAATGAACCAACCCGTTTTGAAAAGTAACTTTTAGTTTTTGAGAAAACAATGTTTGAAGTTTTGACAAAATTTTCGATGTTGCAATTTTCATCGATAACTTTCAAAATTTGCTATAAAATTAATTTCTTGAAGGATCCTTGTGAAATATCACCAATTATTAATTAACATATCCTCTTTTTAATATAAAAAGCCGTTTAGAAAATCACTTTTAGTTCTTGAGAAATAAATTTTTGAAATAATCGACAATTTTTTCAGCATTCAGATAATGAAAAATATAATTTTTTATCAATTAATTTCATCTGTAACAAATGTAAATAGTTTTTGTATTATTAAAAATGATATTTTTCAATTATCTGTAACGGTTTTAATTTCTAACCATTTTTGATGAAATTTGGTATACGCCCATTACAAAGGCGCTTAATGCGCGTAATGCAGTACTCAGATTTTTTGTAAAAAATTTCCTAATGTGATTTCTTCTTTTTTTGCACCTAAAAAGTGAAATAGTAGGCCTTGGTTTTTTAAAGAAAAACATGACTCTTTGTCCTAAGGTGCAGTTTCTTACGCTCTACAATTCAAAAAAAAATGTATCGAAATCGGATAATAAATACAAATTTTACGAAGGTGTTCCACTTTCAAATGGGTCACACTGTATATGATATATATCGGCATACAGCGACATCTAGTAACCATATCAAAATTTTTTATTAAAATAATCGATTATAAATCATATTCTAAACAAATTTTATCTGAAACAATTTTTGATAAAATTGATTTTTTTTTCATCGTACTATTCACAGGGAAATCCTAAGATTCTATAATTTCGATTATTCAAAAAAAATGTTTTAATGAAAGTTGTTACTGGCTCGATTTTAAATAAGATTTGCTTGAAAAATTTTTTGATTCAAACAATAGTTAATAAGATAACCTCAAAAAGATGTTATATATGTATATGTACAACCCTGTATGTGTTCCATCTCAGACGATCCACCCCGTATATTTCTTATCCCATAGTGATTAGAAAAGTTTCCCGAAACCCGTCGAATGATTTTGTTTGAGGGACATCTTTTGACGTCATTTGAGGCTTGAACGAGCAACCCCCTAAGAGGGGGTGTTTCAACCCCTCAAAATTGAATTGGGGAGAGGGGTTGAGTGATACTTCATTTGAAAGGTCTTGGAAGCCTCTTTACAACGGTGTATGAAAAACGTAAATTTGATGAACCGTTTTCGCCAAAAATCAATTTTTTAGCTCAAATGAGCAACCTTGAATATTTTGGTTATAAATAAAAAAATTGAATTGTTTTATCATGTTGTTTTATTTATCACAATCAAAAAATCAAATCTGCGTTTTTAAATCAAATGTTCAAATTTGCTCGTTCAAGCCTCAAATGACGTCAAAAGATGTCCCCCAAGCAAAATCATTCGACGGGTTTCGGGAAACTTTTCTAATCACTATGGGATAAGAAATATACGGGGTGGCTCGTCTCAGATGGAACATCCTGTATATCGGTATACAGTGCCATCTAGTAACCATATCAAAATTTTTTTATTAAAATAATCGATTATAAATCATATTCTAAACAAATTTTATCTGAAACAATTTTTGATAAAGTTGAATTTTTTTCATCGTACTGTTCACAGGGAAATCTAAGATTCTATAATTTCGATTATTCGAAAAAAATGTCTTAATGAAAGTTGTTACCAGCTCGATTCTAAGTAAGATTTGATTGAAAAATTTTTTGATTCATACAATAATTGTTAAGATAACCTCAAAAAAATGTTATATACAGTGTGTCCCCGGATAGGTGAAACGACTCTTATAACATGTAAAATTTTTTTGATATTAATTGTCATCTTTTGGGGTTCAGCCCTGCTTGGTTAAAGACTAATTTTGAACATATTTTGAAATTTTACAAAACAAGTGACTGTTGACACTGAAGCGAAAACTTCTTGTGTGTCAGGTAAAGTGCCTTTTCTGTTTACAGTATGCTAAAATGTTACTCAGAAATTTTATTCAGAATGAAAAGTTATGGCCATATGCAAATTTTCGGAATCATCGGCCTACTTTGATAAAACTCATTTTTTATTATTTTCGTCAATAGTACTTTATTATGATTTTTTGTTTTGAGATTCAGATTATTCGGAAAAAATAAACAAACCGTTCTTAAAATGTTCACAAAAAATTAAGTGTTTGTTCGCCCACAAAAGAAAATAGTTAATTATAGCTAACAGTTAATCAGTTTCATCATAATTTGTTTTTTCTTAGAGTGAGCCTGCTGTAAGAAATCTTTTGATTAAACGCCAACAAGTACTTCTTTTAATTCCAGTATTTGGAAAATTTTCACTAAATAAAGCAATAACCACATTTCTCGGGTTTTCCCCGGTTCCATAACACTGAATCACGTAAACTTTTTCCTCTGGTGTTAACATTGTATTTGAAAAACACTTTAAATTTACTAAATTACAGTTTGACAGATTAAGAGTGACAGGAAAGCAATTTTGTTTTTCCATGGAAGTCTTTGTTAGAAATAAAATTGTTTGATATGGATTTTTTCAAAGTAGGCCGATCAATCGGAAAATTTGCATATGGCCATAGTTTTTCATTCTGAACAAAATTTCTTAGTAACACTTTCACGTACTGTAAACAGAAAAGGTACTTTACCTGCCACAAAAAGAGTTTTTCTTTCACTGTCAAGGCTCACTTGTTTTTTAAAAATTAAAAATAAGCCCCAAAAACTAAACCCCAAAAAATGACAATTAATATCGAAAAAAATTTACCTTTTATAAGAGTTGTTTCATCTATCCGGGGACATACTGTATATAATATAATTATATCGGTATAATGCGCCATCTAGTAATAATATCAATTTTTTTTATTAAAATAATCGATTATAAATCATATTTTAAACAAATTTTATTTGAAACAATTTTTGATCAAATTGAAATTTTTTTCACCGTACTATTCACAGGGAAATCTAAGATTCTATAATTTCGATTATTCGAAAAAAATATTTTAATGAAAGTTGTTACTAGCTCGATTTTAAATAAGATTTGATTACAAATTTTTTGATTCAAACAATAATTATTAAAATAACCTCAAAAAAATGTTATACAGGGTGTTCCGGTGACTCGGGGCATAAAATTAACCTCATATACTAGAGCAAAAATGATGACGATTCGTGAAAAAAAATTATTATAAAAGTCTTCAAATGGCCAAGATAATGAGCCATCAAAGTGCAGAAATTTTAACACATTTTTCTAAATATTTTCAATACCATTTATGATAGAGCGTTGAAATTCGGTACAGGGTACACAAATATCAAGCAAAATCATTGAACCAATTTTGACTTTGATCGGGCGGCGGCAACCATGCTATACAGGCTGTCCCTAAAATTTGTTTGCTCAGAACTTTTTTGTTCGCTCGTAACCCTACATTTATTTTTGTACTTTTTAATAGAAAATTTATGTTATAAACTTTTATCACTCTTTGAAAATTTTGATAACATTGACCGTTTTCGAGTTATACGCGAAAATATTAAGCTTCGATTTCAATGATAACACTAAAAAATAAAAATCTTCGAAAAAGTCAAGGTTGGCTATGGCAATTAAAAAAAATAAATTGAGCTGTCAACTTATGTCGTTTAAACACAAACGATAGTTTTTTGTTAGTTAAGTTTTTATTAATTTTAAGTGTTCAAAATGGAGAGTTACACATTTAGTGAACAAACTGACATGATTTTGACATTAGGGCAATGTCAAGCAGCCGCTAACCGTTATCAGGAGAAATTTTCGAACCGCAGAGCGCCCAATCGAAAAACATTTTTAAGGATTGAAACCCGTTTAAGGGAAAATGGGACGTGTAAGCCGAAATTTACTAACAACGGTAACGTAAGATCAGCCCGAACACCCGAACTAGAAGAAGATATTCTAGACTACGTAGAAGAAAATACTACAGCTAGTACTTTGGATATGGC
>NW_019281088.1:0-29678 GCF_000648695.1 Onthophagus taurus
TGCGGCCCGCGTAACTTACCAAATATAGGTATGTGGCCCTAAAGAAAAAAAGGTTGAGTATGGCTGAATTAGATGGTGTACTCTCGTGTGATTGTATGTCTAATGGGCTAGTGGAAGAACGGCGTCAGTCGAACTAGTCCATATTGAGCGCACTGTTTTCTTTTATTTTTATATATTTTTTATATCTTTTATTATTATTATCTACATTATTTCTTTTTAGTTTAATCATTATATATTTTATTTTAAAATTCTTTGTATTTGTGCGCTCAATAAAGATTATTATTATTATTATATTAGAAATTTGGAATATCTTCTATGAGATTTTTGTAACTCACTGTATTCTCAAATTAGAAGCAGGGATGTAGAAACGACTTATTTTAATCCTTAGATATTTCTGGCAATAAAGATAAAACGGTATTTCTCAACCTTCAAGAAGTGCAGTAGCCTAGGACTACTTTAGATAATTCAAAAATCTTTTTTGACACTTTTTCCGCTAGATCACGTCCAGATTTTGCCGCATTACTAGTAGTGAAAAGGGATTTGTATTTCTCAACCTTACAAAACGTAGCATTTTGAGGTTGTTCTAGAAAATTCAAATATCCTAGTTAATATCTTGTGTAATATCTTTACAGCGTTACCGCATCCTTAATGTAGTAGAAGTGGTAGATAGGCGATGCCAATAATTTGAAATCAATGACTTTTTTAATATTTTACACAACTTGACCATGAACATTCTTCAAGATGAAGAAGAAAAAGAGTATATGGTGTAACATGAAAGAAGATTTATTAAGGATATAGTTGAAAAAAGTGGCCAAAAATAAGTAGTCTCCATTTAATTAAAATACATAACGGCTATATATTACACAATGTGTTTCAATTAATTCTAATTCTAAGTAACGCTGCTCATCATTTATTTTTGCCATGTTATTTTATGGTGATTACATTTTTTTGATGTTGAATAAACCATTTAAACGTTAATTAAATGTTTAACATGTGTTGTTTTTTATAGTATTAATAATAATAACAATAAGTGATTGGTGCCATTTTAATTTTAAATAAAATTCAAAAATTATTATTTTTCTTTATTGCTAGTAATGAATTAATGAAAAGATAGACCTTCTTTAATTCCTAAAAGAAATCTTTATATTACTTTTTTACTATTATAATAATTTAGATACTTGTACTGCTGCAGCATGGGACATTTCACCAAATAAGGGGACTCGTATGGTGAATGGATGTTGGCTCAAATAAAGTAAAGTCAACACTTGTTTCCGTGTCACCACATCTGCATCACACCAGTTCAAATTATACACAGCATTCGCAACACTGTCACCCTAATAAAATAAAAATTATTCAAAATTTTTTAAAATGATTTATTCATTATTCATACCGCTGTTGTAAGTTTTTGTCCCATTGTATGACATAAAAATAATCCAAACCAAGTTCCTATTGCCGTGGTTAAACTTGCTATATCTTTTCCCTAAAAAATATCATATTGATTATAATATATTATTAAATTAATATTTAAACCATAAAAAAAGATGTAGTAGACAGAGTTAAAATACATAAAGCAAACAGTTTTTGAGGCACAATTAAGTTGGTGTAGACATCATTACTGAATTGAAACATCCTAAAATAAGTAATTTATTTATTTGTGTACCAAGGCATTTTTAAGACGACGATACCTGAATATATCTTGATGATACATGATAATAGGCCGGAGCATTCTAAAATTTCTTTCCTTGTTTCTGGTTAATGTTATGCCATCAATCTTCTCATTAAGGTGTTCAATACGTATAATCAATAATTGCAACGAATAACAATACACCACTATGGTAACGAATATAATATTCATTAAAATTCCTATTGTGTATATTTGAAACAATAACAATAAAGTCATATTCAACGGTTTCAGTTCAAATGGTACATAATAAACCAATATTAAACAATGTTTAATTGTTTTAAATGTAGCACAATTATCGTCCAACAAGGTAAAATATGTTACGAGATATGCAAAGAGGTAGGTACTCCAATGGATAATTTTCAATACATATTTCAATTTTCTTTCAATAGTTTCCAATTCTCGCGGAATGTCAAGTTGATTAAAATCGCTTAATAATTTAATCATTTCGAACGTTTGATTACGATATCGCAATGCTTGAACAGAACCAGACAAAACTAAAGTTACCGCCATAATAAATTGCATATGAAATAAACATTTTGAAAAATTCGCCTGGAAATCTCAAAATTAAAGAAAATTATTTCTCTTCTTTTAAACACACAATTTTTAGATATTACTTACTCATTAATTCTGTTACCAAGGGATAAAATACCCAAATCGTATTCAGAGCAACCAAAATTATTGACCCGATCCCAATATACCATTGATTGGAGGGCCAGCAGTAATATTTCTGCAAATTTTTTTTTATAACGTAAAAACCAAGAGTTGTCGACATTTTGTAGTAACTACAATGACTGAATTGAACGATTGTCTTATTTTATTAATGTGCAGTTATGAAATGACGTTTCAAAGCAATTAAGAATAATTATAATACAATAAAATTGTCGTTATACAGGGTGTTTCAGGTTTTTGTAGTAGGACTTTAACAGTCGATAGATCTTTTAAAATTAACACAAAAACTTCGTATAGACATAGGTCGACAAACGCTTTGTTTTGGAGATACAAGGTGTTCAAATTAAATGTTTAAATTGATTTTTATTTAATATTAAACGTGTATTTCAACCGATTCTATTCAAATTTGGTACACGGAGGTTTTTTGGCATGAGAAAGACGATTTTATAGAGTCCGTTCTACTATAGCAAGTAGAGGGCGCTCTGTAACGCATTGTTTACGGATTAAAATAACAATAACTTTTCTGACAGTATACTTTTGAATAAAAATTCTTATTCTCTGTACTTTTTTAAGCAAAAAGGGTACTCTTATCAAAATGCTAGAGATGATAGTTGAAATAATGTGTGCCATGGAAACAAAGTAGTTACATTAACTAACGTTTTAGTTTACTAATGTTTTTTAATCAAAATAATAAAAGAAAAAAATTAAAGAAATTGTTGGAAATGTAAAAAATTTTGTTTGCATAATTCTAACCGACGAATTACTGATCGAGTACTTAATGGTGTTTAAGAACGGTCTTATGTCATTACAAGCATTAATAATCCTATTAATAAGTTCATCCCTTGTGGGAACAGGTGTCTCATACAATTTTCTTTTCAAATATGTCCACACAAAACAGTCTAAACCGTTAAGATTTGCAGATCGTGGTGGCCATGCGACTGGTCCACCACGACCAATCAATCTTGCAGGAAAATGCTTGTTTAGCCAATTTCATAACACCCTACCATTATAAGCTGCACAACCATCAAGTTGACACTAAATTCATGTTGGAAGTTTCGTGGCCGAATTGCGCAGGGACTTTCATGCACCCAAACATGTAAACTATGCAAGTTTACAATCTCACGTCTTGTGAAACACGATTCATCGTTCCACATTACATTATTTAAAAAATCTCGATTGTTGGCTGATGCTTTAGCAATCCACCGACAAAACGTTACACGCCACTCTTCATCGCATGTTTGCAATGCTTGGAAGGGTTGTATATGATAAGCATGTCTATGATCATGTTTTAAAAGGCGATAATAGATTGGGTACGGTTATGACAGTCGCAATTTTTGCGAAACTATATGGAAAACTGGGGTGGTTGCAAGAGGAAAGATTTGCGATTTGAATGTCTGAACGTGTTTCACAGTACTTCGTCAGCCATCGCGCGACATTAACGCTAACAGAGGTCTTTATTACATTTTAACGGTCAAATGTAAGTATTTTGATTCAATATCTTTTAATAACTGTTGTAATATGTGTACAGATAGAGTAATGACTGTTTTTCCTCGTTATAAGCTAAACATTAGTAGTTATATAGCAGTAATTACTTTGTACGTAGATTATTTTGTATTGTCATGGCGATTGTTTTTTTGCGAAGGAGTGCGTTGGGTACGGTTGTGACATATTTCTTGGTTTGGGTTGTGACACGTAAAATTTTGTTTTTTTTTGCTTTTAGATGCCCAGAAAACGCTTGAGGAAGACCGAAAGAGGGCAGTGTGGGATCACAATGAAGACAGCATCCGTATGGGGTATCGCTCAGGTGTCGCTCATAATAAAGTATTCTCTGAGTAACAAGAACAGCAGCTGTCAAGATATATAACACATTACGCAGAAATATATTTTGGCCTTTGTCCTAAAGAGGTACGTAAGTTAGCTTTTGAACTGACTACCAAATACAATCTCAAGCGGCCTGGTACTTGGGATGAGAATGAAATGGCAGGTGAGGAATGGTTTCGTTCATTCATGAATAGAAANGTAGATTAGTTGATATGCCCAAAGTTGTTGAGGTCCACCATATTAACCCTAAATTGGTCTCCAGATAATGTACTAAATAACGAAGTAATAATAATGAAGTCTATATGGCCGAAAACTCAGCCAATGCCTATACCAAGCCAGGCTGAAAATCGAGGATGGATCGAGGAATAACAGGTCGAAAAAAATCTGGGTTCATCTGAAACCGGTTTCCCGTATTTGCAGGGAAGCGGAAGAATTAAAACAAGGAAAACGGGTTTCTTCGGCTATGGTAAGCACTCAGTCTGGAGGATACACATCTCGAAATCATAGTTCCCGTTCCTCCTTGTATGGTGTTTAGAGATTGGGCCAATACCCCAATACCTATTAGGGCCCAATTTAAGAACAATTTAAGCTTTTGATTGATGGATTTACCGCAACTGAAGTCAACACATTGACTTCATCCTCCTGGAGGTTATTTTGGTATGTTTTTGCACGTGGTTTTGTGAACGACCAAAAAAATCCATTAAATTTTCTGCTAACCGACTGAAGATTTTTGTGTGCGGTTGTTTTCTTTCCAGATACCTTGTGAAATATAATTCCGCGGCTGACGTCGCATCCTTATTTCATAACATGGCATTCCATCATGTTACATTTTTCATAATTTTCGAATTTTTTCATTGTAAAGTTTTATTCAGTTTTGTTATACTTTGACACTCAACATAACGAAGCACCAGCACATAATGCTAGAGTTGTTGCCAAATTTTTAAATACAAATTTCCTCATACGTAATTTTATTTAAAAGTAAAGTGAAAAATTTTTAACCCCACTTAAAATGAGTACAAAACGAAAGAGCTATTCCGTCGAGTACAAAAAGGGAATCGTGGAAGACTCCAGGGCTGTAAATTTTGTAGCATTCTGTAAAGAGAAGATGCTGGATCTCCGTATGGTTCGTAAATGGCGTGCAGACTACGATTACCTGTGTCAACTGGTGGGCCAAGGAAATGAGAAAAAACGCAGAGTTGGATTAGGTCGGCAGTCGTTATTTTCTGAGTTGGAAGATTGCATCTGGGAATGGATTGGTTTTGGTTGTGCGCAGGGCTGATATTCAAAAATTTGCCCTTGAAACAGCAATTGAATTCGATATATTCACAGAAGAATTTAAAGCATCGTCACACTGGTTAGACAACTTCCATAAACGATATGAACTGTCTCTAAGGAGATCAACATCACTTGCGTTTCAGCTTTTTGTTGATGGCATCGATTTTTCGAAATACCAACTCTCCAACATGATTGCTATGGATGAGACCGCGGTATTCCTAGGCCAAGGAGCTCAAACGACAATTTACCACAAGGCTTCTTCGTCAATTTACGTTCCTTCTACCGATTCTACGATAGTGCACGTGTTACCTGTATTTTGGCGATTCGTCTAGATGGCAAGAAAGTATCGCCATTTTTAATCACTAAAGGTAAAAAAGACCAGATTCAACGTGTTTCAGGAATTTATGTCATTGAAAGTGAAAAAGCCTGGTGCACCCAAGCAGTTATAAGAAAGTGGGTTGATTTTATGCTGCTACCACTGTTGAGGGGTCAGAATAGAGGTTTACTAGTTTGGGATTCAGCCAGTACTCACCGCGCTAAAAACATGAAAAACTTTCTTGCTGAGAGGAAGATTGATCACATAATGATTCTGGCAGGAATGACTGGTTACCTCCAGACACTTGACATTGCAATAAACAAGCCATTCAAGGATCATTTGCGGATGGAAATCAATGAATATATTGAAAACAGAATGATGAGAAATCATCGAGGTAATTTTGTAAAACCAGGCTTACAAGAAGTTGTGAATTGGGTAAAAAATTCATGAGACAAAATAACTAATAATGATGTTTCCAATTCACTACGAACAGGCTACTTAGACAAGAAGTATTCATTTAACAATAGCTATATCGCAAGACATGAGAGATTCGGACTAATGATTCAACAGGAAATGGATTTGGAAGAAAATCAGAATATAATTCAGAATTTTATTTATGACGATGTTCCAGAAGAAGATGACATGACTGTAATTGAATAAATTTAAATTTCTGTATTCTGTGTAAAATAAATATTAAATAAAAATATATAAATATACTTTTATTTTTGCCCTCCCCCGAAAATAAGCCCTAGCGCCTATTTTGGACCAAAAAAGAAAGTAGGGTAGACTGGGTACGGTTGTGACAGTCGCAATTTTAGCGAAACTATATGGACAACTGGGGTGGTTGCAAGAGGAAATGTCTGAACGTGTTTCACAGTGCTGCGTCAGCCATCGCGCGACATTAACGCTAACAGAGGCCTTTATTACTTTTTAACGGTCAAATGTAAGTATTTTGATTCGATGTCTTTTAATAACTGTTGTAATATGTGTACAGATAGAGTAATGACTGTTTTTCCTCGTTATAAGCTAAACATTAGTAGTTATATAACAGTAATTACTTTGTACGTAGATTATTTTGTATTGTCATGGCGATAGTATTTTTTGCGAAGGAGTGCGTTGGGTACGGTTGTGACATATTTCTTGGTTTGGGTTGTGACACGTAAAATTTTGTTTTTTTTTGCTTTTAGATGGCCAGAAAACGCTTGAGGAAGACCGAAAGAGGGCAGTGTGAGATCACAATGAAGACAGCATCCGTATGGGGTATGTCGCTCATAATAAAGTATTCTCTGAGAAACAAGAACAGCAGCTGTCAAGATATATAACACATTACGCAGAAATATATTTTGGCCTTTCTCCTAAAGAGGTACGTAAGTTAGCTTTTGAGCTGACTACCAAATACAATCTCAAGCGGCCTGGTACTTGGGATGAGAATGAAATGGCAGGTGAGGAATGGTTTCGTTCATTCATGAATAGATATCCTTCACTGTCTGCTCGTGTGGCTCAAGCTACTAGCCCTTCTAGAGCAACAAGCTTTAACAAAACAAATGTGGAAGCTTTTTATGGCAATTTGCAAACTGTTATGGACAGGCACACCTATGAACCACAGGATATATACAATGTTGACGAAACAGGCGTCACTACCGTCCAAAAACCTGATAAAGTCGTAGCTAGACGTGGCATACGATAAGTGGGATCCCTTACTTCAGCTGAACGAGGCACACTAGTGACGGTTGCTTTTGCAGTAAATGTCTTGGGCAATGCTATGCCTTCTTAATTTGTACTTCCACGAGTCCGTTATCACGATCATTTTGTTCGCAATACATCGTTCCTAGTATTTTTCGAACATTTTAAGTAGTTCTCTAACGCTTCTCCAACACATAGAGTCTTGCTAGTGTTGGAAAAACAATGACAATCTACGATGTACCAGGTATTATCAAAACTGCTATGCCTCTGGCTTTCACTCAAGCGAACGTTCAGGCTGGTTTTTGCAAAACTACTATTCCGTATAATCGTAATACATTCCAAGAAATTGACTTTCCACCATCTTATGTAACTGACAGACTAAATCCTGACA
Source organism: Onthophagus taurus (assembly GCF_000648695.1). Lineage (NCBI taxonomy): Eukaryota > Metazoa > Arthropoda > Insecta > Coleoptera > Scarabaeidae > Onthophagus > Onthophagus taurus. The sequence goes on from NW_019281088.1 coordinate 7,840, forward strand.
CTGGTGAAAACAATCCTGACACTGGAGGAAACAATCCTGTAGCTAACAATGAAATACTGCCGCATCTAACACAAGAATTTGGCTTTTCACAATCCTTCGAAAGAAACGGACCAAGCCTTCACGCTGGCGCTGGAGAGAACAATCCTAACGGTGAAATACCGCCACTTTCAGCTTCCTTATTGGGCGAATCTTTAATTTCAAATCCAAGTAAAGTTCAGCCAGTTGTGTCATCCTCAGGCATGTCACCTGCTTTTTCTCCTGAAATTGTTCGACCTTTTCCGAAGGCCCCCTAAAGAAAAACAAAACCAGAACCAAAAAGTCGACCATCTATACAGATACGCCTGAAAAGGAGGCTGTCAGACAAGAATATGAAGAAAAAGAAAAACGGATGAAGGCGAAGCAGGTAAAAAAAATCTTACTGAACCAAAAGGAAAGCAAAGAAACGGAAATATCACCACCGTCATCGGACGAAGAAGAGTATTTCTGTCTGGTTTGTGCAAGCGCATATTTTGTAAGTAGGGCTGGCGAAAAGTGGATCAAATGCGAAGGAAAATGTGAGCTTAGAGTGCACAGGTGGAAGTCGCCATTACATTTGTCATAACTGTGATGAGCCTGACTAGATCTCAGTATCTTAGTTTTCAGTTTTTAGAACCAAGGATCAACCTTAGATTTCTTCTGTTTTTTTTTATGTTTATTTTTTCTTGAAGGAGATATTTTCAGCTCTTTGTTTCACTGATTTTGATATACCATTTATTAATATTGTTTTGCATTTTGACACAGTTACTATGATGTATAATTAGATATGTTTAATTACCTTTTTTGACTCATCGTAATATGAAGACTGTTATAATAATTATAGATATATATTACTCGCAATAAAAGATTTTAGACAATTTTGGTGTATTTTTGAACTTGTCACTACCGACCCCAAGCACTGTCATAACCGCCCCTGGGATGTGGTCGGTTGTGACATTTTTTCTTTTTTTTCTAGTTTGCTCCTATGAGTTAACCATTGTACTTAGTGACCAGATTTTAGTATTTACTCGTTGACAAATGTACACTTTACTATAAAAACTCCTTTTTGTCAGCTAACTGAGATACTAACAAAATTATGCGCGATCAAATGAAAATTGTCACAACCGTACCCAGTCTACCCTAAAACAGTGTCTTATTTTCGGAAAAAGACGGTAGCAACATTAACTTTTAAATACATACATTAGTTTTAGATAGAAAAAAAGGAATTTTTGTTAACTATAACAAATATAAGAAAATTTTAGCGCTTATTTTTGATCTTCAAAGGCCCACTTTTACGAGCACTTGATAAATTTAACCGATAGATAAATTGGCGCTCAGGCCCGTTACTACCAAACCGTTGGCATCTATTAGATATTAATATTATCACTTCCCATCCTGTTAGATTATGTAAATAAAAAACTTTGCTTTTCAGAAGGGTATCTTTTATTTTCGGCTCTACCGGTTTCGACTAATTCTTTTTAGTCATCTTCAGGAGCAATAGCCACGTCTGTTATACTTTTAATTTTCGAAATCTGGAATCATCTCTTATTTCATCAGTACTTTCTTGAATTATTCGTTCTTAAATGTTGTTAAAATTTTCTCTATTTTTATGTTTTTTCTTTATTTTCAGTTCACGTTGAATGTTATTACTAGCAATGGTCGCTTTATCTTTATTTTTGATAAAAAGATTTATAGTTTATTTTAACTCATTTCCGCTCATTCTAACGTCAAACGTCGTCATAAATAGCACGTGTTTCAGTGATTATTATTTTATTCAAAATGGAAAATGACAATAAAAAGAAACGTAACGCAAATTATTCCAAACAAGAAATGGAACTGCTAATTGATTTAATTATAGAAAAAAAAACATAGTAGAAAATAAAAAAAGTGACGCCGTTCACTGGCAGGAAAAGCATAAAGTACGTACATAATTTTATTTAATAATATGGAATAATGCTTCTATATCCGCTGTATTGCGTTATATAAAAAAAATGTTTTGTGGTCACTACAGGTATTGACCGGGATGTAAAAAGTGTCAAAGGGAAATATGATCAGATTAAAAAAGAAGTGAGAAAAAAGAATTCTAAGATACGCATGAATGCATTGAAGACCGGTGGGGGTCCTGTAGAAGATGTCTCCTTAACCCCTATTGAGGAAAAAGTGAAAGGTAAATTTACATTCGAATGATGTTGAAGTAGGTAAAAATGTTTATGCTTTAGGCCTCATACTATTATCAGTTGTTGGAATGCCATCAACATACGATTCAGATGTAATCACACATTCTGATTCCTTATTAACTGGGTTGGCGGTTACTGATGTAGAAGCAACAACTTCTACATCAGGCCTCTCACCTACTAGGAACGTTGTATTGGCTTCTACATCAGTAGATGCCAGAACACGTTAGTCGGAAGCAGAATGTGTGATTGAATGAAGCGCAACTGATGTCATTCCAACCGCTGGTGTAGAAGAGACAACGGATACGCCACCACCACAAGTAGAAAATAAAGAAAATTGGTCCTCTTGGACGCCTCAAAATTTAAAAAAGAGGAAAGCAAAAGTTTTGAATTCAGCTTCTAAACCAAGTAATTTATTCAATTATGTGTTAAATCATGTTAATACTTTATTATTATTAATAGAAACAGCCAATCAAAAAGTTCACAGTGAATTCAACAAGCTTACTGAAAAACGTGTGGAATTAACTGAATTGCTAATAAAACAAGCTAAAGAAGAACATGCCAAAAAAATGGAGCTCTTGGATCTTCAAATATTATTAAAAAAGAAAGAGGCTGGCTTATTATAAAGATTTTTTATTGTTTATTAGATAATATTCTTTATNTAACAATTTTATTAAATTACTTACGTCATGGATGGCGGTTTAATTACTTCCTCTATTTCGTGGAGAAGAAAATAAAAAGTCTCCTTGGAAAGACGGAATCTTTTCACAAATTCCCCATCTGAATGTCTATTGAGATGGTTTAATCGTCTTCGTATTATTCGTTCGCTTCTTATAGGAAATAACTCGTTTATTTAATCGAAAATCATTTCTTCATCTCCAACATCCATAAAATTAGCCATTTTTTAATATCACTGAACACGTGTACCGTTACAACACTCCGCGTATTCTGTTTGTGAGGTTAGGTTTCCTCGTTTATCTATTAGATACCAACTTAACCCGGACCGAATCCACTGGTTATGGTTAAAGCAAAAGTTATCTCTGAGCTAAGGTTAACTCTAAGATAAATGCAGTGATAGTAACCGATTTTTACGTTATCTTTTAGATAACGCTAACTATAACTTTAACTATGAGTGGTAGTAACGGGCCTTAGGCTCGTTACTACCATCTTCTGGTTAAGCTATCTAAGGGATTATTACTATGGTTACGGCTATTTCACGCGCTCTGATTGGCTAGTAGATGTGTTTATCTATAAGATAAATTTAACTAAAAGATGGTAGTAATAGACCTTAGCCAATGGAAACGCTTAAAACCGCTGTAACCATGGTAATTATCTATCGGATAAATTTATCAAAAGGTGGTAAAAGTGGGCCTAAATGTATCTCAACTGCTAGCAGTAATATAAACGCACTTACTTGCGTTATGTTATAACGATATGGTAACGATCGCACTAATCTCGCAAAATATAAAAATTTAAATAATTCTCACAAAAAATCAATTTATACTTTGTTCCCACTTTAAAAATGATCATCAAAATCCTGATTGATAAAGTTATAGTTAAAGTTAAAGATCATGTAGACAATTCCATGAAGTCCTGGCAAAATCTATATTTTTATATAAAAAGTATAAATTGCTTCAAAACTTAAAATAGAATATTGTTTTCTATAAAACTTTTTTCGTAGATTTTTCACTTTAACTTATAAATTTTTTCATTTTTTATTACCATTTTTTCTTTTCTTTTCGGTTGGCTTGGGTGTGTGTCAAAACCATTATTATCTCTTGAAAACAATCGAGTTAACAACTTGCCATAAACACCGGCAACTAAAAGAGTTCCAGACGTGTAATTAGATGATTAAAAGAGGCCCCCATTGTTCGCCTTCGGGGCTGACAGCTCAATCTTCTTCTTCTTCGTTCTCTTTCTTCGTCCCCCACATTAACCATCTTCATCCTTTTCTTCGTCTTCTTCTTTGCGGCTCAGATTAAAAAAAGAAAAAACTATAAATCCAAGGATCGAGATGGATTTTTTTTCATACTTCTTTTTCTTTTTTTAATGTTACGGTCCTGTTTCTTGCTCTTGGGTTGAAATTTTTTTGATTATTATTTAAACTGAACGACTTGGGCATTAAAAAACAATTTTTACCCGGCACTTTTAAGCGTAAAGTAGCCAGGTTGAGGATGAGGATCTTTTTTAAAGGAGTTGAAGTGAGATGGAATGAGAGAAAGACGAAGAAGTAGAAGATGAGAAGAAGATGAGGAGAAGAAGAAGCGAGAGTGGATGGTAATTACGGTCGAGGTTCGTATAATAAGATATCAATCAGAGGAAATAATTACGGAGAACCGGATTTTTTGGTTGATTTTTTTATGTGAGGAGGTTAGAAAATAGAGACTATATAAAATTATAGGTTAAAAAAAAGGTTGGATTTTGGTTGGATTTGAAAAGATGGTTAAAAATCAATTAAGAATTTTTTTTTAAACATGGTTAGGCATAATCTATTTCTTGGAAAATTTAAGGAGAGTTTATAAATTATCAATAATTGCAACCAAATTTAAACAACAAACAGAAGGAGAAAGTCAAATCTATTGGGCTGTAATAGACTGACGAAATTTGAAAAAGATTTATAACACTCGATTCTTTGTACCACCCAGGTGGGACATCTTAATTGAACCACTCATGCAATCTTTTAAATCTTCCGAATCCACTGATTAGATTGTAATAGCTACGTAGCAAATATCTTTAGGTTCGTTAAGTAATCCACTGAGGAGAGGAAATAACAGCAGACATAATAACAGAGATCCGGAGAAAGAAAGAAAATGAACAGGAACGATACAAATTGGCTCTAATGGGCAAAATTTGCGTGGTGAGACAAAAATAGAGTCATAAGCCCCAATACCAAAAAATTAATATAATTAATATAATTGCACGGAGCTCGGAACATTTTACAAAAAAAGATTTATTACACAACTTATAGCAAGCTTATCCCTATTAACACTTTTGTTCTCAGTTGCATATAATAGGCAGATAATTTCGGAAAAGTGAAAAATAGATGAAATCGTGGAGCATGAGTTTCTCAATGCTTTTAAAGATAAGTATTAGTGTCAAAGTTATGGCAAATTTTATTCCCAACAGTATTGCTCTTTTACACTTTTGTTTTCAGATGCATAAATATCAAGAAAAATTCAAATAGCTGAAAATTAGATGAAATCGTGTGTTTTACAATTTGTTGTTGGCAGAGCATGGGAGTCAGAAGGCATTAGGAAAAAAATTGTATTATAAAAGTTGTAGCAAACTTTATTCTTAACAATATTGCTCTTTTACACTTTTGCTCTCAGATGCATAAATGTAGAGAAAAATTCGAAAATGTGAAAATTAGATGAAATTGTGTTTTACATTTTGTTGTTGGCAGAGCATGGAAGTCGGAAGGCATTAGAAAATAAATTTTAGTATAAAAGTTGTAGCAAATTTTATTCTTAACAATATTGCTCTTTTATACTTTTGTTTTCAGATACATAAATATCAAGAAAAATTCGAATAGCTGAAAATTAGGCGAAATCGTGTGTTTTACATTTTGTTGTTGGCAGAGCACGGGATTCGAAAGGCATTAGAAAAAATTTTTATTATAAACGTTGTAGCAAATTTTATTCTTAATAATATTGCTCTTTTACACTTTTGCTCTCAGATGCATAAATATCAAGAAAAATTCGAATAGCTGAAAATTAGATGAAATCGTGTGTTTTACATTTTGTTGTTGGCAGAGCACGGGATTCGAAAGGCATTAGAAAAAAATTTGTATTATAAAAGTTACAGCAAGTCTCATTCTTAACAATATTGCTCTGTTACACTGTTGCTCTCAGATGCATAAATATCGGGAAAAAGTCGAAAATGTAAAAATTAGATGAAATCGTGGTTTTACATTTTGTTGTTGGCAGAGCACGGGAGTCGGAAGGCATTAGAAACAAATTTTAGTATAAAAGTTATAGCAAATTGTATTCTTAACAATATTGCTCTTTTACACTTTTACTCTCAGATGCATAAATATCAAGAAAAATTGCAATAGCTGAAAATTAGATGAAATCGTGTGTTTTACATTTTGTTGTTGGCAGAGCACGATATTCCGAACGTTTTAGAAAAATAGTTTTAGTATAAATGATGTGGCAAATTTTATTCCAAATAATATTGCTCTTTTACAATTTTGCTCTCAGATGCATAAATATCCAGATAAGATCGAAAATGTGAAAATTAGATGAAATCGTGGTTTTACATTCTATTGTTGGCAGAGCGCGGGATACGAAAGGCATTAGAAAAAAAATTTTATTATAAGAGTTGTAGCAAATGTTATTTTTAACAACATTGCTCTTTTACACTTTTGCTCTCAGATGCATAAATGTAGAGAAAAATTCGAAAATGTGAAAATTAGATGAAATCGTGTGTTATGCATATTGTTGTCGGATTTTTTTTAGTCCATATGTGATCTGTATGGAAATTTCTAATGGATTCGAAAACATAGCCTCATTAGTAAATAAAATACGACATAAGAACTGCGGAGTCCATTGGCATAAATTAAACGAGGTAGAAAATCTCGAGGTAAACGAGGTTGAAGTCGTTGCAAATGGTAGGGATACAACAGTTGTTCTTTTATAATTCTAAATATGGTGAAATAGCAATTATACTCAAAGATTCATAAAAACGTAATCTATAAAGAATATTGTTTCAATCATAACCATTTTTTGCGTTCATGACAAAACATCACAAAATTTCATGAATTTTGGATTTTATGAAGAGAATTCTTTTATAATTCGAAATCCAAAGCCGATGCAGAAATAACATTGTTGATATAAATTGTTCTTACAGAATCATAAAATCATAATTCATCAACAATTTCATTTCAACTATTACAATTTTTTAGTTCTAATCCAAAAATTCTCAAATATTCAAAATTATCGATTTTAGCTACAAAAATGTTCTATAGCTGGAAATCTAAACATGATGGAGAAATAATGTTAGGTTACAATTTGTACTCAATTAATCATAAAAACGTAATCTATAAAGAATATTGTTCCATTTATAACCATTTTTTGCATTCATCCCAAAACTTCATGAATTTTGAATTTTATAAAGAAAATTCTTTTATAATTAGAAATTCAAAGCCGATGCAAAAATAACATTATTGATATAAATGATCATAAAGAATCATAAAATCATAATCCATTAATAATTTCATTTCAACTATTGCCATTTTTTAGTTCTAACCCGAAAATTGTCAAATATTCAAAATTGTCGATTTTAGCTACAAAGATGTTCTATATTTGGAAATCTAAACATGATGGAGAAATAATGTTAGGTTACAAATTGTACTCAATGAATCATAAAAACTTAATCTATAAAGAATGTTGTTCCATTCATAACCATTGTTTGCATTCATCTCAAAACATCCCAAAACTTCATAAATTTTGGATTTTATAAAGAGAATTCTTTTATAATTCGAAATCCAAAGCCGATGCAGAAATAACATTATTGATATAAATGATCATAAAGAATCATAAAATCATAATCCATTCATAATTTCATATCAACTATTGCCATTTTTTAGTTCTAACCCGAAAATTGTCAAATATTCATAATTGTCGATTTTAGCTACAAAAATGTTCTATATCTGGAAATCTAAACATGTTGGAAAAATAATGTTAGGTTACAAATTGTACTCAATGAATCATAAAAACTTAATCTATAAAGAATGTTGTTCCATTCATAACCATTGTTTGCATTCATCTCAAAACATCCCAAAACTTCATAAATTTTGAATTTTATGAAGAGAATTCTTTTATAATTCGAAATCCAAAGCCGATGCAGAAATAACATTCTTGATATAAATTGATCTTTAAGAATCATAAAATCATACTCCATCAACAATTTCATTTCAATTATTACCATTTTTTAGTTCTAACCCAAAGATTCTCAAATATTCAAACTTGTAGATTTTAGCTACAAAAATGTTCAATAACTGGAAATCTAAACATGATGGAGAAATAATGTTATGTTACAAATTATACTCAAAGAATCATAAAAACGTAATCTATAAAGAATGTTGTTCCATTCATAACCATTTTTTGCATTCATCTCAAAACATCTCAAAACTTCATAAATTTTTGATTGTATAAAGAGAATTCTTTTATAAGTGGAAATCCAAAGCCGATGCAGAAATAACATTAGTTCTAACCCAAAAATTCTCAAATATTCAAACTTGTAGATTTTAGCTACAAAAATGTCTATAAATGGAAATTTAAACATGATGGAGAAGTAATTTTAGGTAACAAATTGTTATTGAGTACAATTAACATTACTTCACCATCATTTGAGATACATTGTTGGTTGATTTAATGCATTCTATGGATTTGCATAAAAATTCAGAATAAGTACCATATTTTAATTCCTGCAATTTTCAGTTATCTGCTTTATCATACTTGGTGTTCAAAATGAACCAATAATTATAGGGTTATTGAAGGTTGTGACACCCACCACGAACCAAGAAAAAAAGTGTGTTTATCACTTACACTCATGATAAGAACTTAAGACTTAAATATTTGAATAATTATTTTTTTGTATACTTGTATATTGAAGGCAATCATACTTAAAATTGTAAAGTCAGCTGCGGGGGAATTTGGATTTGAGAATACTTTGTTGTTGAATGAAAATTTCGATTAATTTAAGTTACTAAAATTGTTAAAAAGTGCCATTTTATTAGCAACATTGGATATATTAACTTATTCTATAGTTTTATTGAAAATTAAAGTTCCACAAGCTATTTTCACGTTAATTGTTACTTTAAGAAAAGAAGGAAAATCACTGGGTAAATAAATGGAATTGTTAAGAAATCTCTTTCAACAGTACTATATTTAATAAATAGATATCAAGAACTAATAATTTCTACCCGCAATAATTATTGTCTCATGTTGAGTTTCCTCGTATTTTATTTCTGTGTTTAACGATATCTCCGATGATGATCCATTATTGATCGAAACATGTCAGACTGATTCAAAAGAACTTCGAAATTGTTACCAAAGTTGAGATGAAAATGTTTTCAGCCGTATAATTTTACTATATTTGAGGCAGCGATGTGTGTCGAGTTGTTGCAGCCTGTACTTTGCAGGAATGTTACTTTTCTGTTCACAGCACACGTAGGAACTTGATGATCCTTTCCATTTGTCGCGAATTACTATCAGATTACTTGCTTCTATTTCCTACCGAAATTATTCATGTCTACTATTCCACAAACATTATGGATGTGTTTAATTATAACACATTTTTTAATATTTAATTTATTTCAATTAACTTTAAACAGCATGTATTATTATATTTTTGTAATAAGTTCTATATTTTAGTGAATCTTCTTCAGGTAAATTTTTACTTCTAGTTTCTTAATATCATTCTGAATTGTTTCTGACTCTTTCGCAGCTCTTCATTTTTTGAACTTTCCAGTTATTTAAATTACAATGATTTTACTGAAAATACTTCCGTAAGATTAATAAAGAATTTAATATCATTTTTCTAAATGCAGTTATTTCAGACTTTGTAGAGTGAAGTTGAATTAATTTAGTATAGGTTAGACTTATTTTACACTATCGAAAATAAATCCGATTTACTTCAGATTTTTTAGAATAGCACAGAATTACTTTAAAGTCCTCAGAATAGTTGAAACTGTTCCAGATTACTATGTTGGGTTATTAGTAGCTCATAGTTAGTAGTTATTTGTAACCAAATCTATCTTGCAAAATATATGATTGTATATCATGAAGAGTTATCAGGAATAGTTACTCTATCTATTTTCACTTCTATTTAGAAACAATGGCAATTATACAAAGTAGAAGAAGCATGTCTACCTAAATGTAGATAAAGATTTATTATGAGGAGAGGTTACTTCCTCTTAGGCCCACTACTACCACTCATAGTTAAAGTCTCTGATAGCGTTATCTGTCGGATAGCTTAAAAATTGGTTACTACCACTGTATTTATCTTATAGATACCGCTATCCAACGGATAACTTTTGAAATATCTGTAACCCAACTGTGGGTTGGGTGTCGGATAAGTTGCTATCTCAGGGATAACTGCGGATACCTAACCTCATATAGAATTTATACTGACGTATAAAATTCGACCGCTTTACTATTTCCGTTAAAACAAGAAAAGTAATACAAACTTAAATAAAAAACTATTAATAATTAACATTAGATAAAATCATCATGGATAATTTCTTCGATCAGTGCCGGCGCTAGCAAATGAAGCGCCAGGGTGCGGGAACCAGGGTGGCCCCCCCCAAGCATTTTGGGCGGAATGCCCAAAATGCGGGCCAAAAATTAAAAATTCATTTTAATTTAAAAAAATTAAAAACTGCATAATATATATAATCAAAGAAATATAAATAAACTTAAAAGAGACTGGAATAATCATAATCCATACTTCAGCAAAAATTTAAGAATTATACTGGTGAAAAACCAAACTTAAGGGAATAGTCGGGAATACTCTGGTCAGAAGATTAATTTACAAGAAAAAGTCTGAAATTGCAATAGTTATAAACTAGACTTCAGCAAAAAACAGAAATTACATTGTTCAAAGTCCACATCAAGTCTGAAATTACTGTTCAGAGAAAACAAAAAATTGATTATAAACCAAACATGATTTTTCATGGCAATAGTTATGTGTTCAATAAAAGAATGCGAAGAATATGAACAATAAACCAATAGACTTGTCTTGTTATTGCACAGGACAGGAAATCACCAATACGGAAACTTTGCCAATACAGGATAAGCACAAAAGCAAAGTAACAGCTGCAGAAATGAGGTACCGGGTGGTACAAGATCCGTATAGATAACAAGAGGCTCCCAAAAAGATGATGATAGACACGCAGAAAGAAGTAGCTGTCAGTATCAAGAACAAAACATACATAACGTTGGCAGAAGACTAGATACTGCTTCTAGAAGACTAGATACTGCTTCTAGAAGACTAAATACTGCCGACAGGTCTAAATACAGCGTCTGGAACACTAAATACTGCTTTCTAAAGACTAAAATTGCTTTGTGGAGACTAAATACTGCTTTCTGAAGACTAGCTACTGCTGACAGGTCTAAATACTGCAAAAGAAAGATAAGATATTGTTGGAGAAAATATTAAAAAAGGCGCCGGCGCCCCCTTTTAGGCGGCGCCCCCTTTTAGGCGGCGCCCGGGTGCAGTGCACCCCTTGCACCCCCCAGTAGCGCTGCCACTGTCTTCGATATTGGAGATGATGAACAAATTTTTGAAGAAATCAATGAATTATTTCCTATAAGGAACGAAAGGATAATAAGAAATAGAGTTGACCATTTAAATATTCATTCAGATATTGAATTTATGACGATAAATGAGATTTCGTCTCTCGAAAAAAAGTTTTCATCGCCTTTTGAATCAAATAGAAGATGTAATATAACCTCCATCCATGACGTAAGTAATTTGTTGATTGCTATTATTTAATGTAAAATTCATCAAAATTTTAGTAATAATGCTGTACCTCCTTCAAACCGTTTGTTGCTGACTCTTCGGTTTTATGCAATGAGTAACATGTTGCTATCCATAGCAGATTTTGTAGGAGTGAGTGTACAATTGGCATCTTCAGTCGTTCGTCATGTTAGTTGTGCCATTATTGTTTACCATCACATTTTAACATACAATAATACGAGATATACATACTTTTTGCTTTCCTTGTCATGTAACTGCATCACTTTTTTTGTTTTCTATTACGTTTTTATGTTTGATAACAAATTCAAGAAGTTCGCATTCTTCTTTGATGAAATTGGTGGTTCGTCGCCTTTTCTCAGTCTCCATTTCCAAATTTTAATTTTAAGGTTAGAACAGGTTAGAATATCGTCAAAATACCTAATAGTAGGTTTTTTGACCACATAGAGCTGTCAATTTAACATAATAGACCAAAAAATCCCTAGATTCCTTGGTTATCTCAAAGATTTCTTAATTATGAGATAAATAGAGGTGGTAGTACGCACGGCCCTGTTATCTACGAGATAAACTGTATCTTATAGATAGCTTAACTGACAGATAGCATTGGTTTGGTAGTAACGGGCCTTAGTAGTACTTTACAAGTACTATTAAGGATTACTTGTAGAAAAAGAAAATTATTAACTTCGTTTAACATTTTTACGATTTAAATAAGTTCTTTGGATTTTTTTTGTTATGCACGTGATTTTGATAACCTTTTCTTTATTAAGTTGGATGGTTCACTTTGCAAATTGCTTCCTTATTATTTTTTAGTCTTAATGACACGTGGATGTCCGAAAGCTCGACTTACAACACTAATACGAAACCACCTCATTTTTCATGGTAACCATGATTACAGCCATTCTGTTTATCTACACCTAATAATCTAATGAGATGCTATCGTCTGAACTAGAATAAGTAAAAACACATCTATAGAAACAAAATAGCTTCAATTTGAAAATTGAATTTCATTTATTTGTGTTTTTTTACATTTTGTTTGTAGAATTAATAAAAATCAATTCTTTGACTTGATTCTAGTTCAGACGATAGTTATACAGTGTGATTCAAAAAACCGCTGACAGACTTCTAGAGTAGATAATACATGAAAAATTAAGATGAATAGTCTTAATATACATGGGGTCTCAAATGCCTCGTTGGCAAGATATAGCAGATCAAAGTTTCTTTAAAATTAAACATTATCTGCAATAAAAATCACTTTTTTAAAAATATTGTCTACGCCATTACTCTCTACGAGTGTAAAGTGATCAATTATCTATCAATAGGTTTCTTACAAAACTTTGATCAAAGCAATAGTTTTTAAGAACAACACGTTTGTAGAAAATTTGTTAATCCAATCAAAAACTGTTGCTTTAATCAAAGTTTTGTTAGAGACCAATTGTTAGATAATTGATCAGTTTACACGAAAATACTGCCCGTTTGACAAAATTAGCAGTGGTGTTGAAAATATTTTTAAAGAAACTTTGATCCGCTATATCTCCTTAAGGAGGCATTTGCGACCCCATGTATATAAAGACTTTTCATCTTAATTTTTGATGTATTACCTGTCCTAGAAGTGTGTCAGCGGTTTTTTGAATCACCCTGTATATGCAATTAATATACAGAGTGTCTCACGTAACTGGTTCGTTAGAACTTTTTCAGGTTTCACTATTCGTAGAGGTATGGTCTACCGGAAGTAGACCATAACTTCGTTATTTTAAATGGACATAAATATACGTAAAAAAAATATGTTGACTTTCATAAAAGTTATTAGTACCTAGTGTTTTTCGTGCCCGCCAACGTTCATTCAAAAAAGCTCTAAATTGGCATGACTACTCTTGAGATGCTCCCAAATAGACTGTCATTTGTTGTATCAGAATACCTTATACAGAGTGGTCAAAAATTGAATTGCCGTTTCATATTTTTTTTAGCCTATCAGAAAAGTAATTTAATTCTCTACAAATTATCTATAAACATTCCCATACCTATTTATTGTGGTTTCCCTCATTGGGAAATTTATTAAAACATAAATGAAACGTAAATGTTATTGTTGTGATTAGTCACATTTGATGATGGGCGTAAATCATTGAACATCATGGCAAATTATTCCAGCGCCGATATTTGAAATTTATTTTGTATATCAATACCAATTTTATTACATTTACCATCAGGCGAATCGTCATGGCCTTCCAATAAAAATACAAACGGTTTCCGGCATTTCCTGCATGTTTTGATAAATTTTCCAATATGAGAGAAACTATAACAAATTCCTATTTAGGTATAGAAATGTTCACAGCTAGTTTGTAGACAATTAAAATCCCTATCGAGTAATTTAATAAAATATGGGGCATTCGATTTAAAATTTTCGACTTTCTTCCCATTCAATATGGAGAAACGGTAATTCAATTTTTAGACCAGCCTGTATAAGATAGTGTGAGACATCAAAGACAATCTATGTGACAGCATCTGAATTAACGTTGGCTAGGATATGGGGTTTTAGAAAGCATGGTGAAATTTGCCAAAAAAAACTTAAAAGTAAAATAACTGGAAAACGAAAAGTTCTAGGTACCACTAACTTTTCTGGAAGTCAACATATTAGACCGGAAGTGGGAGCCATCTTGAAAATATATTAGATCGAATGTTCCGAATGTACTATAGTCACCAAAATTTCAAAACTGTACGAATAGTGGAACCTAAAAAAGTTCTAACGAACCAGTTACGTGAGACATCCTGTATAATCTTATACTGTATGGGTACAAAGTTTGAGCACAATTGAGCCAGTAGTTTTTGAGCAATCGTGATCATCAATTATCAAAATGCTGTTTTGAGAGAAACGCCATTACAGTTTTTATTACTTTTACGTTCTGGAAACTCTGAAATACAAATACTTACTGTTAATCTGCTATTCGAGGACCCTAAAGGTCCTTCTTTGATGTCGTACATACTCTGTAAGTTCGCCCTTTCTTCTCTCTGTTACGTTATTCGGCTAATACGGTTGTGCGTTTGCATTTCTGCTTGTTGCCTAATTTTTACTCCCATCGCACCCATAACTTTTAAAATTGGTATAGATCCGTCCCTGAATATTATCATTGCTAAAAAAGTTGCAACTTCAATTGTTTTCGCAACACAATGTTTATATTTAGGAGCGAAGTTCCAACTTAGCGTGTTCAACGATTCATTATTGTTTTAGGATTCTGCACCTGAACAACGTTCGAGCTGCTCATCGTCTTGATAAATTGGTTTTAATTTGTTCAAAACCTGTAGTCTCTGCAGTGGACTTGAGTGATTGAAACTGTCAAGTGTGCTGGGCGGCCTCCGCTTTACGCCACTTACATTAACTGTCTTTGCCTTCGGGACAGTTTTGATGTTATGGCTTTTTATCAATGGAAGTTTTGCGGTCTTCATATCTTCCACATTGCTTAATTCGTCATGACTTCGGATGGGCAAGCTGTAGTAGGTACGTGGTTAGTTCAACTATAATTGTGTCAGTCAATTTCCCAGTACCTCACACACACTTTTTTTAGCACCAAGACTTAATTTCCATAAGGATCTCCTATATATGTAATTTACATAAAGCACTTTGTGTTTGTCTTTTGATCTTAGGAACATTTCGATCATAGCGTCGAATTTAAATCTTTTCTGCATTTCCGCAGTTTTCTTGGTGTTGCTTTATTGTACTCATCAACATCCCCATTTTTCTTCTTATTCCATATAGAGGGCTTCAAGTCAGAGGGGCGTATCAACCATTTTGTGCAAATTTGAGCAACTGGACATATAAACGGGTTATTATCATTCTCATGTCAGAACAGTGAGGCGTATGATTTGAGTGACCACTTTGTACGCATGTGCAAAAATTAGCTAGGCGTATAAAATATGTATTAAGAATCTAGTCAGAGAGGCGTATTCGTGTTTATCACCAACCTAACCTCACTTTCTGTCATAAACACATGTGAATTCGTGACAGTTTAGTGTGTTTATAGTTAAGAGTCAAGTGCCAGTAGATTTTGATAATAAGCAATAAATAAATAATCAACTATGTACGGTGGAAAATCTAGGTCTGAAATCCTGTTCTTACGCTGCACTAGACATAAATGAAATTGATTTAATAGAGCAAGAAGACGAAGAATATTATTATGATTCGGATGCTGACCCTGCTTATAAACCCAGTTCGTCTTCGAACGATGACGGTGTAGTAATTGAACAAGTTAAGGTTACAACACCAGTAGTAGCAGATACCGAAAGAAATACTGTAGATTTTAATAAATTAGATTTGCAACAGAAGAGAGTGAGAGTGAAACGTGGCGACCCAAATACTTGGATAAAAACTGCGAGGAAACACAAAGAAAGTTAGGAGTTTCTTACACAACAACTTCAAAAAAAATTAGGCTAGAACGAAAATCAAGAAATACAGGAATTGAGTGTCCTTGTTTACGCAAATGTCACCTTGCGATTCCCGATGAAGCTAAATCACAAATTTGCTCTACTTTCTGGCAACTTGGCAATTTGAATAGGCAGCGCGATTTCATTGCAAGTAATGTGATCCGTCAAAAATCTGTCAGAAGTCGTACAGAGAATTCAAGAAGGCATTTTTCTGTTATGTACTTCCTGAAATTTGAAGGAAAAAAAACTCAGGTCTGCAAGAACTTCTTTTTACAAACGTTGGATATTTCCGAAAAGGTGATGAGAACAGCTTTAGAAAAAGCAAGTCGTAATGTTGCTGATATTCCTTCTCCTGATAATCGTGGTAAGCACCGTCCAGGGGTTAAGCATACAGAAGAAACAATTAAATTCGCAGAGAATGACATCGATTCTTTCCCCCGTGTGCCAGCACATTGGTGTAGGAGAGATACTAAAAAAGATTATCTAGAATCAATTTTAAACAAAGAAAAAATGTATTTACTCTACAAAAAGAAATGTACAGAAATGAACCAAAAACCTATTTTTACAACATCGTATAGAGAACTACTGATAAAAAAATATATAGGATTTCACATTCCTAAAAAAGATCAATGTTGGTGTCATCACTTCGAGCAAATACCTGCAAATGAACGACCTGCTGAGAAATTAATTGAATATCAGCTTCATGTTCGTAGAAAAATAGCTGCATTAGAAGAAAAGAAAAGCGATGCTTTAAAGGCAAAAGAAAACCCTAACTATATTTCTGCCAATTTTGATCTTGATGCTGTCTTGTACTCACCACTATTATTTGCTAAACCAGTTTTTTATAAACGGAAGTTAGCAACATTTAACTTCACGGTATACGAAACAGCAAAACAGCAAGGTCATTGCTTTGTTTGGCCCGAATACGAGGGAAATAGAGGAGCCAATGAAGTAGCCACATGCCTTTCAAAATTTATACAGTCTCTTCCAAAAGAAACACGTCATTTAGTTCTTCATTCTGACTGTTGCCCTGGACAGAATCGGAATTCCATAGTGGCATGCATGCTCCTAGAAGTTGTAAAACACACCAGCCTCCAAATAATCGATTTGAAATTTTTAGGACCAGGGCACACTCACATGGAGTGTGATTCCATGCATGCCACTATAGAACGTGCTTCAGAGTATACTAAAATCTACTGGCCCAATGACTGGGTTAAAAAAAAACCGTACAACGTACAGGTGATGGAGTATAGCGACTTTTTAAATTATAAAGAATTGAAGAATAAAGTAATGGTAAACGCTAAAAGGAGTGAGGCAGGTGGAAATGTCGACTAGAAGATAGTTAAATGGCTGGCATTTGAAACAGGAAGAAGCAACTACTTTCAATCCAAAAATGAATATTGGGATGAATTCCAAAGTGCAAATATTACACGAAAAGGAAGAATAGCAAGAAAAATTTGTAACAGCAATGTTAATCCTCTGTATAGTTCTCGTATACCTTTAAATAAGAAAAAGTTTGTGAACCTTCAAGAAATGTGTAAACAGAAGGATGCTGTAATACCCCAGCAGTATCACCACTTTTACGAGTCTCTCCCAGTAGAAAGGAGCACTGTTGAGCAAAGTGACTCTGATGATGAAATTTCCCTGCGTGCACGTAAAGAAAAACTACATGTAATATATTATATTACATGTCTGACAGAAAATACTTTTTACTCTAGTATCAAATACTTTTTTTGAAAACTTTAAAATAAGAGTACTCACGCCGAATAAAGATGAGAAACCACTTTTTTTCTATGTACCATCGCCAGACACTAAGATGATTTTCAGTATACCCCCATTGACTATTTAGAATCTTGTCCTCTTATTCAGTATTCTTTAAAGTAGTTTTATAAACCGATTGCGCAGCTATATGAATGTTATCAAAGCAACTGTAATATGTATCTTTAGAAATATGTTAATGAAGGTCCATAAAATCACAAATTGAATTTCTTCCTTCATTTGCAAAGCCTAACAAATGAAAAATTAAAACTGTTCGACGATTTATGTCGTAGGATATATCGTTTACAATATTAAAGAAGGATTCATATAATTTTCACGGCAATCACACAGTAGGTAACTTTTTAACAAATAAAGGACATAGCGCTAATTGCTAAAAAAAGATTCTAATAGCTTATACTGATTCCAAACAATTTCGTTGCTAACCACAGTTGCTAAAATAAATCGCCAAAAAATGTCAACACTTAGTTTATTTTATTTTAACACTAATGGAAAATTGCATATGGTGATTTAACCCGTTAGCAACACAGTTACCAACGAAAATGTTTGGAGTCAGTATAAGCTCCGCCCATCTCTGTGACGTCAAGGCTTAGGTTGTCTATTAAAAGAACTCAAAAACTAAAAGCGCCAGGTATCAACATGTCTTCTCAATGTCAATATATTTCTATATGTAGAAAGAGAACACATAATAAAAATTATATGATTCGATTTAAAATAACATATGTTCATTTCGGTACGTCGTTGTGGAACACCCTGTATGTACAAAAACATTTTTCGTTTATAGTGTGGTCAACTTCCTAAAACTTTCCTCTAGGAAGAACTGTGTAGCTCGGCTTCTTAATGCCATTATGTACGTTGTCGCTTACTTGTACACCTGATTGTGGACACCTGTATATTATAAAAGAGATAAATCGCCAAAAAATGTCATCACTTAGTTTATTTTATTTTAACACTATTGGCAAATTGCATATGGTGATTTACAGTTAGCAACGAAAATGTTTGGAGTCAGTATAAGCTCCACCCATCTCTGTGACATCAAGGCTTAGGTTGTCTATTAAAAGAACTCAAAAACTAAAAGCGGCAGGTATCAACATGTCTTATCAATGTCAATATATTTCTATATGTAGAAAGAGAACAGATAATAAAAATTATATCATTCGATTTAAAGTAACATATGTTCATTTCGGTACGTCGTTATGGAACATCCTGTATGTATAAAAACATTTTTCGTTTATAGTGTTATAGTTCTTCCTAAAACTTTCGTCTAGGAAGAACTGTGTAGCTCGGCTTCTTAATGCCATTATGTACGTTGTCACTTACTTGATTGTGGACACCTGTATATTATAAAAGATTTAAATAGAAAATATAAAGGTGTTCTTTTTGGTATAGTTAACAATTTATAAAATTTCCAAACACATTTTCCAACAAATCGATTTTACACATATTTTTAAAGTTATTAAAAACGAAATAGAAGCATAAATTCACCCTAAATTATCGCATCTATTCCTCGGTGTCATATAAAATAGGCCGTGAAACGGACGTCCCTAGGCGGCCATGATTTCCGGTGGTCACTCTGGACCCAATCGAACCAATTGCCACCGTTTCAAACCCATATTCAACCACGAATATCCAGAGACTTTTGTGAACATAACATTCAACTATTATTTACGACCTACTTCGAAATCAGTTGTTATTTATCGGATATCGAAACGATTTATGCATCAAAATGAAACTGCAATGATTTACATTAAGTGTTCAATTGTAATATAATCTTTGTGTAATCTTGTTGGAACTAAAAATCCAGAAATTTGGGGAATAAACGACAAAAACCTTTCTCGTTCCCGCTATTTTTTTTTGGTTTGTTTTTAGTGCCAGTGATTTATTTATGGATATTGACGTTAAAAAAATGGTGATAGCAACGAAAAACGAATGTGCGTTTTTACAATGGGCTAAAAGCTTTTTTGCGTAAATAAAAATGGTTCAAAAATTTATACGACAGCTAGTTCTCTGCTTTGTTTTAAAAAATGTTACCTTTTTCTACCATTAACTTTTCTTTAATTTGATTTAATTGAATCTAATTTAATTAAGCTACTTTTGAATCGCCCTGTACAGCTGTACAGAGTATAATAATTGGAATGTAGCGATCGAAGAAGGCGAGACAAGAAACCATCCAGGGAACATCTTAATCAAAGGAGTCCGAAAAAGATGTTGTTAAAGGTGTTTGAGACGATGAAGAAGAAGGTGAGGCGGCTTTCGGTCCCCCGTTGTGCCCCCGGGGGGCCCGACACCTGCCCCGAAGATTATTTAATTTATTTCCCGCGAGACGTTAATCATCCCAACACCTATAGAGGTCGCTTTTGTTGTCGATCCGACGAGGAAAATTTTCATTCGTTAAAGACTAACTCGATATCTTAATATAATGATTGATGTTAGTATTACAAAAATTCCAGAAAAAAAACACCCTAACTTGTGTTAATAACAGCACATTTAACGTGTTGTTTGTAAACATAGAAATTTAAAAAAGCTGTTGTAATGAGTACGGGAAGTTAGCCCCCCATTTTTTGATTATTTAATTTTTTATTGTTGTTCTAGATTGTTCTAGAGTTGTCCTACATTGACCCAAAACGGCAAATCGAAAAAATAAAAACTCCGCGAGAAAACCGAAAAAACAGGTTTTTTGACTAGCCCCCAATTTTTGGAAAAATCAAATTTTCTTTGTTGTTCTGGGTTGTTCTAGTTGTTCTAGTTATTGTTCTAGAAAATCAAAATTATGGGATACAGCATTACGAAGTTATAACTAAAAATAGGTTCGGCCGCCGAAATGTCTAGTTGATTGCTGTGACCATGATTTTTGTATTATCAATTCCATATTACAAATATATACTTATTATAGCTAACGCAATCTGGAACAGCTAATATTTTCACTAAAACAACTCTATAAAGAACACTTTACTCTTTGAAAATTAAAATTTTTGGAAGTGTCAAGTAGTAATTCTTTCATAAGTTCATAAGTAAGTTTCATTAATATCTATTTCAATAAAAAATAAAAAATATATTGTTCAAAATACTTGCGGATTCGACAGCATATTTCATAGTTTAGCATTTGCCCGTACACACAATTCATTTAGAAATCATGTTGAGAATGTTTGCACAGATTGCTTTAGTTTCCTAAAATAATTTTTAAAAACCGGTTCTAGTAAAGTAACATATAAAAAAAGAACTGAACTATTAACAGGAATAAATTATTTTGAAAGCCAGAAAATTTCTATTTCAAATATTGCGTTTCTTTGCATACAACTGTTTAGAAGAATTGAGTTATTGTAGGACTAAAAACTACAATAATTGTTTAAACGTTACTTTCCATAAAAACATAATTTTACCAATCGATATTGACATTGTAACAATATTTGGCTATGCAACAAATTCTATATCCCCACAGGTATCATCAGTTATGAAGGTACTCAATCTTTGAATGATGTAGGACAGTATCCAGCATTTGTGCCCAACAATGCCAATTGGATATTATTTAATGACTTACGAGAAATATCCGCACAAGTTGAAGAAGCTACTGAAATAAATGCACAAATGTGCATATATGTTTATAAATGAGGAAAGTGATGTAATCGTATTATTCCATTATATTAGTTTATTTATCTACGACTGCTTGGATAAGTCATCATTACCGCACTGATTTGAGGTGATTTGAGTTACGTAATGAAGTTCATTACCGCACTGGTTTCATTACGTAACGCATTTTTAGCCTAATCAGAACAGACTTAATTTATTGAAACGAGCAACAATACAAAAGAAAAAGTGCTATCTACTTACAGAGAAACAATACTATTTATTATAAACATTAATTGTTATGTTTTTACATTTCAAAACACTTATTCCAGATGAGTAAACATGTTGTTGAAACTGACAATTCAAAATTGTCAACAATCATTTCAAAATATTTTTATAAATGTCAAATAGACTTTT
>NW_019281088.1:30016-51790 GCF_000648695.1 Onthophagus taurus
AAATGATTATTGACAATTTTGAATTGTCAGTTTCAACAACATGTTTACTCATCTGGAATAAGTGTTTTGAAATGTAAAAACATAACAATTAATGTTTATAATAAATAGTATTGTTTCTCTGTAAGTAGATAGCACTTTTTCTTTTGTATTGTTGCTCGTTTCAATAAATTAAGTCTGTTCTGATTAGGCTAAAAATGCGTTACGTAATGAAACCAGTGCGGTAATGAACTTCATTACGTAACTCAAATCACCTCAAATGAGTGCGGTAATGATGACTTATCCAAGCAGTCGTAGATAAATAACTATTACATAATTTAGTTTATTTAGTTATAGTTACCTTAGAATAAGTTATTGTACTGATATAGTAATTCTGATCGAATAGTTATTGTCTTATTTGTTAGTTTAGTTTATTTATTAATTTATTACTTAGTTTATACAAAATAAAATACACTTTAAATCGCAACTTATGGTTTACTATTATAAGTTTAAAGAGAAAGGTGAAACTTGTGATTTTTAGAAAATTAGGATGGTCAGATTATTTCATATTTTTTTAGATTTTTAAAACTATTATTATATTAAATCACTGATTCAACAAAACCTGTCCGATATCACAACAACTCAAATTTAAGGTTTTTCTAGTGAAAATAACAGCTGTTCTGAATTGTTTTAATTGTTTAGAACAACTCTAGAACAATCTAGAACAACAACAAAAAATTTAAAAATCAAAAAATGGGGGGCTAACTTCCCGTACTTTGTTGTAATTTATTTTATCATCTTCGTTAATTTTTAACGGGCGATTTCTCAGTGGATAAACGACCCCGATTTCACACCGTAAAGAGAATATATCATCTGGTATTATGGTGAATTAGCAAAACAGCACCAACCTCCAACTGAAATTCCCCAGAGGAGTTTCCTCTGTAAGTAGGGGTCCTCTTTGAGGGGGTGAAAACGTTACAAAAACCCGATTCGATTCGGTTTTTTTTGAACGCATAAAATAGAAACCGTAACCGAATTGAGCTAAACGTAAGTAATTTCACGCTTCTTTAGTTTGGTAAACATGATGGTACTTGGTAGATAAAGAATAAACGTTGTATTTTATTATTTTTTATTTCTATTTTAATTGGAATTCGTTTTGGTTGAGTGAAAATTAAGTATAAAAATTTATTATTCTTTCAAAATGATTTTTCAAACCGTTATTAAATTTGCAACATTTATTAAGAAATATATAGTTTTTCCAATTTGACCGCTTCAGCTGGATTCACCCCTCTAACTTACAAAAAAAGATATCATGTAAATATCCGGCCTCTTCCTCCCTTTTCTCTGCAAAGAATCGTTTTCGAAACGACTTGACTCAGCTAGAAACAAATCGAAACGCATAAAACACCTCGAAACACAGCATCTAAAATCTAAAAGGCGCTTATTTCGCACTTTTATTTTAAAGTGGGGTCTAGAAAAAAAAAGTTATTTTTGTTTTATTCCAATTTAATTTCATTTATTACATGAACCCATAAACATTTCTCGATTTTAATAAGATTAATTTTTTTAATTCTTTTCTTTTTTTGTTTGAAACTCATCTGTGGTTTGTGAGCCGCGAGCCAATTCGTCGTAGTTAACTGGTTACAACACGTGAAAAAAACGGTTCCCGACTTCTTCGCGACCGCAAACCTGCAGTTTAAACTGGCCCTTTTCTTGTTATTGTCGTCGTTGTTGTTGTTTGGTTGGGATGTTGGTGGTGTTAAAGAGGAGGCGAAGCTAAATTAAGACTTCTCCGTAAGCGGGGAACGAGCTTCACGGAAGAAACGAGACCGCAAAAGCAAAAATCGAAATGTTCCGGTCTTAACTCGTTTAGAATGGGGACTGATTGAAACAAAGAAAAAAATGAGATGGGAAAAAAAGAAGGTAAATTGAGAAATTCTTTAATTTTTTTAAGTAATCTTCAAAAATCTTAAATAGTTCACCAAATTAATAAGCAGAAAATAATTGTTTATCCTGAAATATGAGAAAGTGTTAAGTTGTGTGAAAAAATTAATATCTCCAAAACAAAAAGTTACTTTGAAAGTCTCTTTCTTTCATTGTAAAGTTTATAGTTTGTATGATTTTTTAAAAATGATTGAATATCCAAAAATATGAGAAAATGGCATATTTTGTTTAAAGGTTTATACCTGAAAAGCAAAAGGTTTTTTGAAAATCCTTTGTTTCGTTGGAAAGCTAATTTGTATAGCAAATGCTGATAATTTTCAAACCTTATTTATTTATTATTTATTTATTCATATTCGGGACACGTACAGGAAAAAATCTCAAAAAAGTGTCCACTACAATAATATAAAAGAAAAGAAAACAGACTACATAAGAAAGAACAAAAAAACTAAAAAATTCATCAAAAGCATGAAACAATAAAAAAAATGGAATTAAATCAGCAAGCACGAAGCAGAAAAGAAAATAAACACAGAGACTAGATTGGTCCACATAATCATCGATATTACGCGGATAGAAAAACAGAATAATAAGGACCATAAGAAAGAACAAATTTTNAAAAGAAGGTAAATTGAGAAATTCTTCAATTTTTTTAAGTAATCTTCAAAAATCTTAAATAGTTCACCAAATTAATAAGCAGAAAATAATTGTTTACCCTGAAATATGAGAAAGTGCCGTATTGTGTTTAAAAATTAATATCTCTAAAACAAAAAGTTTGAAAATCTCTTTCTTTCATTGTAAAGCTTATAGTTTGTATGATTTTTAAAAAATGATTGAAAATCCCGAAAAGTGAGAAAATGGTATATTTTGTTTAAAGGTTTATATCTGAAAAGCAAAAGGTATTTTGAAAATCCGGTTGTTTCGTTGGGAAGCTAATTTGTATAGCAAATGCTGATAATTTTCAAACCTTATATTTATATATAAGTATATACACAGTATACGTTCAGCAGTTTCTGACTTGTCGTTGCATAGTCGACAAGTTTGATCCTCAGCTTGTCCGATGTGGAAGAGGTGGTATTTTAGGGGCGCATGGCCGGTCAGGTAGCCTGAGAGCGTTCTTAGATCCCCTTTGCTGAGGCATAAAACCTCTCTGGTTTTGTTTTGCGACGGAGCTATCATACTCTTCGCTTATCTGTGACCTGGAAGTTCTTTCCAGCGGCAGGTTGGGGTCCAATGAAGGGCGTGTTTGCTGCCTCTTTGGCCAGCTTGTCGGCCTTCTCATTGCCCTCAATGTTGTTGTGACCTGGAACCCACCATAGGGTAACATCATTGCCCCTAGCGAGTTCTCTCAGGTTGTTGGTACACTCTCTGATCAGTGCGGAGCCACACGTGTAGGCCTGAATCGCCTTTAAGGCGGCCCGACTGTCTGTGAAAATGTTTATGGATGCACCTTTTTGTCCCTTCTGTAGGTTCAAAGCGGTGCAGAAGCGGTTTATAGCAAGAACTTCTGCTTGGAAAATTGTTAAGTCCGAGCTGAGGGGCAATTTGATGTGGCTATTTGGTCCACTGATGCCCATGCCTACTCCAAATCTTACTGTCTTTGAAGCATCGGTGTACTAGGCTAGGGCTCCTCTGTTTAGTTGAGGCTCTCCCTTCGCCCAATCATCCCTGCTACTAAATATGACCTTATACGGTTGGTTGAAATTGTATTCCGTCGGTATGAGGTCCGTTTTAATTTCAATCAGGTGATTTAGACATGGGTCCTTGAGGATCTGGAGGTGTCCTCTGAGGTTACCCTGCATTAACTTGAGTGAAGAAACTGTTTTCAGTGATAAGGCACTTAAGGCTGCCTCCTTTTGTATGTATAAGTGGAGCGGTGTGAGACCGAGTAGAGTTCCAAAGCAGCCATCGGACAGGATCTCATTGCACCCGTTATGTTAAGACATGCTAACCGCTGGATTTGTGCCAGCTGTTGTTGAGCTGTCTTATGTTTTGTTTTTGGCCACCAAACCAATGAGGCGTAGGCGACCATGGGTCTGATTATTGCTACGTAGGCCCTAGGAGCCTGCGGCAGATCTGGTTTGCCATGATGGCCTTTTTCCTCACCTTATCTAAGTGTGAGTTCCAGTTTAGTTTACTGTCTGGTGCTTTTATTTGTAGCTTCCTTCTCCGAGTGAAAGGGACTATTTCGATTTTATTGGGATTGATGCTGAGCCCATTGCTTCTGCACCAAGTACTGCTGAGTAGTAGGACTTTCTGCATTAGCTGAGTTATGATTGAATCATATTTACCTCGGATTGTGATTACCAGGTCATCAGCATACCCTTGTATCTTAAATCCGTTTTTAGTTAGGGTGTTCATCAAGTCATCAACTACCAGGCACCATAATAGAGGTGATAGCACTCCCCCTTGGGGACATCCTCTTAGCGCCTTTATAGTCAGCGCCTCGTCTCTGAGACTGGCTGTGATCTGCCGACTTTTCAACATGGCTATACACCACTTGATTGTCGACGGATGTATGTCTTTCACGGTTAGAGCCTTCTCTATGGATTCATATGAGGTGTTATCAAACGCACCATCTATGTCTATGAAAGCACATAGGGCTATCTCTTTGGTTGCAATTGCCTCCTCTGAGGTGCTAGTCAAAGCATGGAGAGCGGTAATTGTTGATTTTACTTTTTGGTAAGCATGTTGGCTAGGGTGGAGTGGATTTGTGACAAGCACTCCATTCCTTAGGTATTGATCGATTACCTTTTCCATCCCTTTGAGGAGAAATGAAGTTAGGCTAATTGGTCTGTATGCCTTGGGGTCCGCGTTTGAACGCCTACCACCTTTAGGTATGAAGACCACCTTTACTTTCCTCCATAGAGTGGGTATATAGCTAAAGCTGTAGCTAGCTACATATAGGGATATTATTATTGGGAGAAGGTCTTCTAAGCCTTTTTGCAGTAAGATAGGCAGAATTCCATCTCCTCCAGGCGATTTTAGGGGCTTGAAATTCGAGATAGCCCACCTTACTGTGTTGGTTGTGAAAATGTTCCCAGCTGTTCTGCGAACCCTACCTGATGGACGGGTTATGTCCATTACTTCAGGGTCGGCATCTGCATGGGGGCAGACTTTTGAGGAAGGGAAGTATGTACTCAGTATCAGCTCCAACGATTCCTTAGCATCCTCAGTATATTTACCATCATGTTTGCATAGGTGGCCTAGATCAGTCTTGTGATCTTTTGCCAAGATCTTATGCAGACGAGCTACTGTAGGCGTATTGTCTATGCCTTCACAGAAGCTGCGCCAGGTTTTTCTTTTGGCTTTGCGGAGAGCCAAGTTATATTCCGTTAGGGCTTTCCTACAGAGATGCCATGTTTGCTCGAGTTTGGAATTCCTGACTTTATTATACAGGGTGATTCATAAGTAATGGGCCAAATTGTAAATGTACGTTCAGGAGGCCAAAATACTGTCTGCTCCTTACTGAGATACAGGATGTTAAAGCGAAAAAAATAAAATAGATTTTTAAACCGAAAACCCTCGTTTAAAAAAAGATAGACATTTCCAGCACGAGTTTAAAATAAATGTGTGGTGCGGTGTAATAGGCAATACATTACTGGGACCAGTTGAATTACCTCCTAATTTAAATGGAGAGTCATATTTAATTTTTTTAAATAATGACTTAGTCGACCTCTTGGGAGATCTTCCATTACAACTAAGAAGAAATATGTGGTTCATGCAAGACGGTGCTCCTCCACATTTTTCACGTGCTGTGCGCGAACATCTGAATGAAACATTCCCTCACCGTTGGATTGGACGTGGTAGTGNTCTTCTAACCATGACTCGCTGGTTTTCAAGGTCCTTATTCCACCAAGGCACATTGGATTGTGCTCTTTTGTGTTTTATTGGACAGCTTGATTCATACGCACTATGTATGAGATTGTTTAGTTGAAAAGAGGCTATTTCGAGATCCTCTCTGCTTTCAATTTTTGTTTTGATTTCATCGACCTCTTCGCTAATGTGTCTACAAAAAGAGCACCAATCAGTGAGTGAGGGGATTCTGAATTCTGTTTGTTTTGTCATGCCTGAGGATATCTAAATTTGTAGTTTGAAGGTATTGGTAAAGATACTCACCCCTTTTGTATGTGTCTGAGCTGTTCCATGCGAGATGATGTGCGTTCGCATCGCAGCCCAGGAGGAGTTGTTTAAGGGGGAGGATACAACAAACAAATCAAAGATTTTGACAACTTACGGATTAGACAACGCAAGCTATTAAGTAGCTTGGGTTTCCTACGAAGATGCAGAGAAAAGAAGGTAACGCTAACCTTCCTCAGAGTGAAGCACCATATCGACACTGCTGCGACACGTAGGATCTTGATTAAGACAGAACAGGCGCTGATACGAGAAAGAATTCACAAAACCTTTAAAGATCTACAGCAAATAAGTGAGAGGTTACTAGGACTCCACCTCTCACTTTCCAATTCTATGGCAAGGCAAGACTGGGATAAAATAGACAGTATAACCATGGAGAAGGCTGAACGTGAATTCCAAAGAAGTCGAGACAAGCAGATTAAGAGGTTTGAATCATTGGACCGCCGCACCCACAAAAAGAAGAACGATTTACCAATCGAAACGGGCTATCATTAATCAGCTAATATTTATGATCGACAGATTTAATAGCATCCTATTTGCCATAACAAAATCCATAGTATTTGCGAAAGCAGGAATATGTCATCCATCTATTCAGCCTTGAAGAAACTCCATGCGAAGTACGACTGATTCTGATTATGGGACAATATGAAAATTGTGAAACAAGGATGGAGGACCTACCAACGTCAAGAATTACAAGAACAACATACGATCGATATCTTATAAAATATACACACCTCAAAAGGTAAAGAAGGTTTGTAGGAAGATGTTGAATGGTACCAACACCATCAAAATAACACCTGAATGTTTTCTGCAAATTGGCGCTGCTACCCTGAAAGCATAGCGTTCCTGACTAATTGCCAAAGACTACCTTGGAACGGAGAAATAGAGAAACTAAAAGAAGACCAAGGTGGTAAAGTTCAAGGCGTTATTGGTGAATTGAAGAAACTATAGGAAGATGTAAGAAGAATTGAACGATATGGACCATTATATTATACTGCTTAATTATACTCCTAATTGCAGGGTTGATAAATAAGAAAATTTACAGAAAACAGTAGATTAATCCACCGAAAGAAGAAACACCCAAACTGAACCTAGGAAAACAAACATGGTCATTTTGAGAAAATTCCAGGGTTTGTTTCCCTCGTTGGCAGGAGGAGTTATATGTAGATGCCTTCCAAGAGTAAATGCTAAATAAGCATTTCCTACAGTATTTAACTCGGAGCGCAATTACGAAGAGAGAGACTAAGCTACCATCGCCAGACTTAATCCAAACCCAACTAAATTTCAATTATTTATTCCACATCACAGAATAGTGGAAACTTCTGCAATTATTAAGATCGATACGGTTGACATAAATCCATTACAGAATGTTAAGTACCTAGGAATGAACATCGATTCCAAATTAAACATGACTACACACTACAGGAAGGTATAGGCAGAAATGTCTAAACGGGCGAAATATTTTAGATCTCTAAGTTATAAAGACAAAGGTATAAACACGAAAACAGCGATGCAAATATATAAGAGCATATGTAGACGATTGATCGAATATGGCAATATTGTATCAATGAATCCATCCAGAAAAACGGGAGACATAATTGACAAAGCGGAAAGAAAATGCTTGAGGGTTATCTCTAAGATTAGACACCCAAACAACCCATTACACAACGCAAGAAACAAGACCTTATACGAAATGACTGGTATTGAACCTATAAGACTAAGACTAGTGATGTAACGGATATTCGCATCTGCTCAGGAACAATTTTTGTTAACACAATTTTTTTCTAACTTGAAATTTTAATTTCCCACTGAACAGTATGCTACAAAAATTAATATTTTTGAGGTTATATCCTTATTGTTGATGTAATCAAAAAATGTTGTTAACAAAATTTGTTTAGAATTACTTCAGGAACAGTGTTTGTTAATACAATTTTTTGCTAACTTGAAATTTTAATTTCCCTCTGAATAGTATGCTATCAAAATTAATTATCTCAACAATTATTGTTTTTATTAAAAAATGTTTTAAATAAAATTTGTTTCAATTTCGATTTTGAATCAATTATCTTAATAAAAAATTTTTACATCTCTATTAATTAAGCATCTAAGTATAATTATGTATAAAAACGGAAAAATTATTATTTTGAGGTTATCTCCTTAATTATTGATTAAATCAAAAAAAATTGTTGACAAAGTTTGTTTAGAATTGTTTCAGGAACAATTTTTGTTAACACAATTTTTTTCTAACTTGAAATTTTAATTTCCCACTGAACAGTATGCTACAAAAATTAATATTTTTGAGGTTATATCCTTATTTTTGATGTAATCAAGAAATGTTGTTAACAAAATTTGTTTAGAATTACTTCAGGAAACGTGTTTGTTAATAAAATTTTTTGCTATCTTGGAATTTTAATTTCCCTCTGAGTAGTATGCTATCAAAATTAATTATCTCGATAATTATTGTTTTTATCAAAAAATGTTTTAAATAAAATTTGTTTCAATTTTGATTTTGAATCAATTATGTTAATAAAAAATTTTTACATCTCTATAAATTAATTTCCCACTGAACAGTATGCTGTTCTTTTAATCAAGATTTTCTCAACGAACGCCGCTGAAAACGAGTGGAGGGGGAAAATAATTTACTAATTACTATTAATTACAATAGAAATATTATTTTCATAAAAATTTTAGTACGTAACTTTTTTCAATAACTCCGCATCCGTTAAAATCGCATCCAAAAATCGGCATCCACTTACGCATCCGCATCCGCAAAATTAGAATTAAAAAATCGCATCCGTATCCGTATCCGCTAAACTCACATCCGTAACATCACTAACTAAGACTAGACAGACTACCTAAGAAATTTTTAGACAACAGAAACAATTATGAAAAAATACATAAATTATGTTTAGAGGTAAGCTGCGCAGATGGAAATTGATCAGAGGAAGACAATATCCGAACTTTTTTCATAAATACTTGGCTGATAATGATTAATATTGTTAAAATTTTTGGTTGTAATTATACCCAGAAGAAAGACCATTAGGTCGATAGCTGTAATAAAGATTTATTTCTCTCTATTAATTCCAAACTTAAATTTTTGTAAACCTATTTTTAAATAAAATAAACTTTTTAAAAACAAAAATTCTGGACTTAGAATTTTATCTCGTGTGTACTAATATGTAGAAGATTTCTGATATAAATAACATTAAAAAGTTTTGCTTAAATAATAAATGAAGTTACCCAGAAAATTGGGATTTTAGCCCGGAATGGTTTTAGTTAATCGTCAGTACAGTTCAGATATTTGTCAGATTCTATATGCACAGATGTTTACGAGCTCGGGGAGCATGAGAAACATTTCGGAAATGCTACGACACGAAATCTCCGTTTAAATAATATATAAATAACGTCGCTACGTGTAGCTTATCCGCCAATTTGGGAAAATCAACGATAGTTATTTAGCGGTTTAATAATCTACAACTAAAATGATTCAGTTTCAAAGAATCGCTATACTCTTATTTGGAAATATTCATATAAAAATATATAATTTATGATCATTATAATCTACTACAAAAATGATTAAAATAAAAAAAAATCACCGAGAAACCTAAAAACATCTATATTAAGATAATTTATAAACACTGTAAACTAATCTTCTCATGTATTAATTTTCTTGCCGCATAAAACACGATCATTATAACTGATAACACGATTTATTAATAAACTCAATCCTCAGCGATAAACTCATCGTTTTATTTTCTTTTATTCAAGTCAAAACAAGATTAATAAACGACTCGTAGATTAATTAGAATTAATTTCAATCAATCATCGTTTAAAAATAACCAAATAAAAAATTTTTAAAAAAAACTTTTTTTTATTTATACGATTAATTTTAATTTTTTTTTCTTTTATCTCTTGGGATACATTCGGAATTAATGGAAATCTTGTTACCATTTACCATCTGTATCTAATATAGAGGGGTGGCTTTTGATTTTATACCAGAACAAAATCTCCCTCTATCGTTATAGAGGTGGTGGTTTACGAGGCCCCTAAAGAATCGTTAAAGATATATGTACTATTGTAGAAAGGGTGATAAGTTAATGGGATTTTCTGATTAAAACGACCAAAACGAGACGAAATCGATAATTACATCGTAAGGGGGGTAATTAATTACATCGATGTAGAACGATAACAACCATAATTATTCTCTTAAATTTATTTTTTCTTTAACAAAGAGCTTTTAAATCATCATTTTTGTAGCGAAACGTAGAGAAAACGCACGTTTCGGCAATTTTTTCTCATTACATTATCTATATATGACGTTCCAGGGTTCTGAGTAAATCAACTTTATCGAGTCTTTGCTTTTTGGGGCGGCGGTACGGGGTGAAAAGGGGACGAGAGGGGAGTTAGGAGGGGGTTATACGAGGGTTGAAAGTTATAGGAGGAGGGTTTGAGGTCGATTTAAGGTTTTTCCGAGGCACAGGCACTAAATAAAAGAAGTGGCCTTCTTTTCGCATTGAAACGAGCCGGTTTGAACACGTCCTGGTTTAACTAAACGAGAAATGATCACCTCGACGTGACAAGAAAAACGAGTACAAGAATTTCTGTCTCGGAAAATCTCAAGTTTTAAACATTTCGAAATTATTGTTGAATATTATTCAAGGTTTCTCATTAAATAACGTAAAATCGATTTGCTATAAATAAAAAAAAATGTTTCTTACTTTACATCCATATTTGATGATTAGTCTAAGCAAGGATTTATACAACATAATTAATTTGGTGTCTAAGTAAATTCCTAGGTACTGATCCTTCTTAAAGTGAAGATTTTGCTAACTTAAGCTTCCATTTTGTGAGCCATTTTAGGATTAAGAGTGTCAGCTCAATTGTGAAGTTCTCGTATGCATCATTAAGCTTTCATTTCATTATTAATGATTTCGGGGATGTTATGGATATAGATATATACTTGGTGCTTTGTATATTTATAGTTTTTAAGTTTAGCAGAAGCCCAGGGAACCAAACCTTATTGAAAGTTTTAACATAAGAATGTTAAAGCTTCGAAACATGGGAAATTGATCCAGTCTGCTATTGAGAATATTCCTTTAAGTCAGCAAAAACGGCACCATTTTTTTTCAGACCGGCAGTTGCTATTAGCCTTGGTAACATTAGGAATAAATTACAGATTCTCTTTTTAGTCATCATCATCATGCTTTTAGTCATCTATACAGCTTGTTGTGAACCTTCATCAGATCATTTAATTTTTTTTTCAATTTGTCCTTCACTATTAATCTTCTTAGGTCCTCCTACACATCGTCCACAAAATCGATCTGGTACCAATAAGTCTTATGGTACATCTTAAATAAATTTAATAATTTTAACTACCTCTGGTTCGCAATATAAAGATACAACGGGAAGTTGTAACGCCGACGTCAGAACGGTTATTAACCGTTGTTATTAACAGCACTTTCCTCTCAAATCGCCTTAGTGCTTTTTGGTATTTCTGCACTAAGGTCCATGTTTCCGACACATAGGTAAGTACTGGGATTTTTCTTGGTAGCTTAGATGTAAAGTTGATTATAAGCCCATGGAATCCAAGTAGAGAATCCCAAGTATACGAAACTGTTAACCGT
This sequence comes from Onthophagus taurus, assembly GCF_000648695.1. Taxonomy (NCBI): domain Eukaryota; kingdom Metazoa; phylum Arthropoda; class Insecta; order Coleoptera; family Scarabaeidae; genus Onthophagus; species Onthophagus taurus. The sequence continues at coordinate 41,689 of NW_019281088.1, forward strand.
CTCTATCTTGCAATCCCCAACTTCCAAATGTTTTTTTATGTTTCCACCACCAGCCTTTGCCCCCATATGCTTGGTATTGGTAAAATTAATCACTAATCACATCTTCTGCGCTTCCGTGTTTAACCTTGTAAAGGCCTCCTTCCCCACATTTTCTGTTCACTTCTTCCTACATTATCTATGTCGTCGGCGAATGCTAAGATCTGCGTTGATTTGTTCTCCTTGTATTCTGAAATTACACGAATCTTCCTGATAGTTAAATGTATCATTGTTACCAGATAAGGAGGTATATTAAACTGTGACATTGCCTCGAATAATTTGTCTCTCAATATGATGCCGTATGCGCAGCTGAAGTCCACGAACATATGATGTGTATCTGTATTGTAGTTGCATGCAAAGATACGGTTTATTGTTGGTTTATTCTTTTGGAAACCGGCTTGGTACCTGCCAACGACTTCTTCTACGTACGATTGAAGTATATCATATAGTATGTTCGATAGTATTTTATACGCTACATTCAGCAATGTGAACCCCTTGTAGTTGCCACATTCAGTACAGGCGTTTTGTGTAGTGGCCATAGGTGTTAGGGGAAATAATATGTAATGTTTTTTTTTGTACTTTTGGTATTTAATTACATATAAATATGAATCTTACAAGTTTCGGCTAATTGCCATCTTCAGAGACTACTTATTTATAAAATGATTCAAAAGAAGATTAGATATCAAATATCCAATTTACATTATCGATATCTTGAAAGTTATAAATAGTATACAATAAAAGTAAAATAATTTACGAACACGTTACATTTTAAAACTGGAGAACGTACTTAAGCTATTTTCGTGTCCACTAGGGCTTCTCTATTAGACCTCACATCCATAATGTTGGTGGTACCTTTATGTTACATCCATTACAACACGGTCAATATGGTTAAAAGTTACACCATCTGGGGAATGTCATGTGACTTTATGGATATATTATGATAGAAATAGGTACTTACGATTACCATCTCCGTTGCTGAGACGCATTCTATAAAACGTGTTTTGTTGTCATTGCTATGTTCGTGGATACTACATTTTCCAATGGTTCTTCTGTAATGTGTCAGTAATGTCTGTCTGTAATGTCGTAATGTGGTCTTGTCGATTATTGCGTTCATATCTCCGGCAATTATTTTTTTGTAATTCGCGACGCTAATGAAAGCTATTACAGTACTAAAACGAGTGCTGTAATGAGACTCCTTACAGCATCCGATGCTGTAATGAGATTTTAGTAACATTTTATGGAAGCAGTTCAAGTTGGTGACATTGGGTCATTAATTTTTCTAGTTGTCAATGTGACAATTTTTGTCGATGGATGTTTAAACACGTTCTTAGCATCGAATACAAGATCCACAATGATGAGGACATTGAACTCTGAGAATTTCTCTTATTTTGGGAGGTGTACACTAAATATTGTTTTCAGGTGAATACATTTTGTGTTTTGACAATTTTTAATTGTCAATTCAAATTTCTATTTTCATGCGTTACGGTGTTGCCAACTGTTACATACCTATTTTCCTGTATTGTCAAAATTTATTTTAGGTATTTGTGTTAAAAAAAAGATAAAAACGCGAATTACAAAACATAGCATAAAAAACACGTTTCGTAAAGACTTAAAGCACTCATCATTAAAAACCTCGTTTCGTAAAACACGCTTGAAATGCATGTCTTACGAAACTAGTTTTTTAATATACTATTATACCATGATTTTACCATTTATTGTATCGTTTCGTGAGTGCATGTACAGGGTGGGCAAATTTGGGTGTTATTATAGGCTATCTCAGAAACCCCGATCTCTTTTTTCGAGACTAATGCAATCACGCAAACACCAAACATCTATCTTCTTTTGTTTTTAAGTTATAGCCAAAAAGTCAAATTTTTGTGATTTAAAAAAATGCTCATATTTCGTTTATTTTTGAAATTAGAGAAATGGGGTTGATACGTTCTTAAGACACTTTTTTAAGTAGAATATACTGCCGTTGAAAAATTTTAAAAATAGTTGATGATTTTTGAGATACAACACATAGTTGTATTTTTTTAAATACAACCTATAGTAGATTATGGCGTTACTGAAAAGAGCATATTTTTAGCTTTCCAATGATGTATTGCACGCAATTATTTTTTAATAAGCCGTATATTTGAAATCACTTTTTGGGTATAACTTAAAAATAAAAGAACATAGAGGTTTGGTATTTGCGGGATTGGGTTATTCTCGAAAAAAGAGACCGGGACATGGCACCTACTTTTTTCGTATCTCTTATAGTTTCTGAGATAGCCTATAATAACACCCAAATTTGCCCACCCTGTACATTAATAACTGAGTAATTGAAAAAGATTCTGATCACGCAGATCCTGGGGTTGACAGCCTCGAAACCAATTACTAACTCCTTCAACCTTTTAGCTACAATGCCAACATCCCAAAGGTTTCTAATGTGTTACGACAGATATCATAGATACTGTATCCAGCTCTCCCCAGTATACCATTGCCTTAAGTTGTCTGTATTACGCGGTGGTAGTCACATGACTGTTGTTACTAAATTTGACCTTTTCAGAGATATTTTCAATGTTTATAAGTTTTAAATCGCTTACTTGAATATTATTATTAAGGAATGCAAAGCCAACATTGTGTATCTAAAGGTGTGTCCAGACATTGCGCGGCATTCGCTCGCAACAGCAGCGCGCGGCGTGCCGCGCGATGTTTGGACGACCACGCGCGCGGTATATCGTGTTCCAGCTGTTGCTAACGAACATTTGCAGTAAACATTCGTGGGTAATCGTGTGTGATCGTGTTGCCGTATACAAAAAAATTAATAACGAAACATCGATTCGTTTAATTGAGGTTTACATACAGATGGTTGAAGATGTTGTGGGATCCACAAGAGAGAGATTACTACAATAAAATTTAACGCATGACACGAAATATAAATGAATGAATTCAGTTTGTTTTGACATAAACAAAAGTGCGCGGCGTGTCTCGCATATGGCGCGCGGCAATTGTGTCCGACCAACGCCGCGTGTTGCTGCCGCTCACTTGCCGCGCAATGTTTGGACACACCTTTAGGATTCTAAATTTTTTTTCTGTAATTAGATGAGTCTTAGCACGCCAGATCTACATTACATCTGTTTGTTTAATTCCATTGACGTTTAAGTTTGCAATGTTGTGGCATTTTTTCTTGCTAGCCATTGGTGAGGTTGGCAAAGAGATTTTGAGTTGGAGATTGTACTATCTGAGATAAATAGGGTTTAATAGTTCTTAAATAAAGCTTAGTATTGTGGTTACAATAGAAGTTTTGTTTATGGAATTTTGGCTGGGTGTGTTCATTCGATTTTTAGGTAACATTGGCAAACGTACGTTGAATGATTCGATGAATGCTCGAGTCTCCCGATAAACTTTGTTACTTGTTTCTGGTCGTCCTTACTTCATTCTCGCTTAGCTTTCTTATACACAATCGAAACTTTATTATTCTCTCGATTATTATGCTTATACGTTGGCGGGCATGTAGTATCTAGTGATATATTCCAGATCTCAAAACTAATCGTGCGATAATCGCACAATTTCGGTGTTTAAAGCCTCATACTACTTGCATATCAATGCTAATAACATCAATTGAAATTTTGGTAGCATGGGTTGTTCATTCAGAACTTTCGGTCTAAAATAATTTCAAGATGGCCGCCACTTCCCTTCTATATACCGGACGTAGATCATAACTTCGTTATTTTAAATGGAATGCTATAGTTTTTCTTAAAAAATCCATGATTTAGAGGTATAATTTAATAATAAACACAAAAAGGCCTCTTCTTCTCTAAATAATATTGATTACAGAACTAATCTCACCAATATAAAATTCAGTAAAAATGAAATCGAATTACTTAACAAGAGTCATAAATTTACTATTTAATCTCAACCTAATGTTCATTTCACTGCAATAGAGATAGATTGTGCAATTAATAAGCTACCCAATCGCAACAATATTAAAAATGACATTATTCCTATTTTAAAGAAACATGAAAAATCCACTCATAATAATCAGAAAGGCCCAAACCATAATATACATTATAAATTACATAATACTATAAAATCAATAAAACAGAAGTTAACAAATAGTTATTTATATTACAAGTGGGAAACATAATTACTGTTCGAGTGTGGAGACTTGCACGACGAGGTCGTAGACCGAGTCGTGTAATTACACGAGTACTGTAATTAAGCTCTAGCCCACGTGTGATATACAGCATTTTATCTACGACTGCTAAAAATTACTAAAAAATCAATTTCTTTAAAGAAGTCTATTTGACATTTACAAAAATATTTTGAAATGATTGTTGACAAATTTTGAATTGTCAGTTTCAACAACATGTTTACTCATCTGGAATAAGTGTTTCGAAATGTAAAAACATAACAATTAATGTTTATGATAAATAGTATTGTTTCTCTGTAAGTAGATAGCACTTTTTCTTTTGTATTGTTGCTCGTTTCAATAAATTAAGTCTGTTCTGATTAGGCTAAAAATGCGTTACGTAATGAAACCAGTGCGATAATGAACTTCATTCAAATCACCTCAAATGAGTGCGGTAATGATGACTTATCCAAGCAGTCGTAGATAAATAAATTAATAATATTAATAATGCATTATACATAAAAGCCGACAAAAACGCCGGTACTGTCATCGTTGATAGAGATGAATATTACAATAAAACGATCTCCTTTCTAAATGATAACGGTTATAAGATCCTCTAAACTCTATAATCACGAAAACTAAAGATATTAGTAAAAAACACAAGAAAACTAGGCCAAAATATATATTTTCTTACTCCTACATACCTCAATTATATTCACTCATTAAACTTCATAAAGACAACCTCCCCATAAGACCTATAACTGCATATTAGAATTCACCCACTTCTAAAATTATTTCTTTCATCTACGATATTTTTAAACAAATTGATTTAAAAAATAAATATACAATAAAAAACTCAATACAACTAATCGAAAAATTAAAACATACTAACCCCAACAATAGTATCATATTATCGTGTGATGTTAATCTCTACACTAACGTTGACACCAATTACACCTTAGACATCGTGGAAGATATTTTTTATACTCATTTTAAAGATAAAATCACAACATGACACCTAATTAATATACTTCATCATATTATTCAACAAAACTATTGTAGATTTAGTGACAAAATTTATAAACTTGAACACGGTTTACCTATGGGTTGGCACATATGGAAGAACTTCATTATTAATCGTTTGAACCCTTATTCCAAATATATTGTAAAATGATCTTGATAACTTTCTTGATTATATGAACAACATGTTGAAAATGAAATTAAATTAAACTATTTAGATTTGACAATACTTAAAGGTGACCACAGTTTTGCTTATGACAATTTTAGAAAACCTTCTTCCCTAAATACTATAATTCCTTACGATTCTTTCCATTCACACAGCCATAAATTAGCTGCTTTTTGAAATAAAGTTTATCCTTCCAACACTATCGATAGACTACTGTTCAAAAACATCATTAAGCAAGATCCTCTTTATAATTATAATAAAGACAGATTTTACAATTTTAGAGCACTGACATACAATAAGATCAACTGCAAGATTAAGTCTATTCTACAATCATACGTTGTTTATGTTGGTTTCAAGTCTAATGGACAGATCAGCGATATATTGGAAAAACATAAACAGAAAGAAGACATTTTAGACTGTTTAGACTGAAGCTACATAAAAGAATATATGAACACTAAACCAGGAATACTTCCAATATATTTAAGCATTGAGACCGAACATAACATTAATTTTGAAAATGTGAAACTCCTTCACAAATTCGATAAGGGTGTGAGAATGGATGTTTTGGAGATTGAAATGGATAAAGTTAAACATAGAGATGATTCTCACCTACTGAATGATCAATTAGAAAATTTTTATAAGCCTTTGTACGCTTTTTTAAAACATTAGATTTTCGTTATTTTTAGTTCCGACTCTTTTTCGTTTTAATTTTAATTCATATTTATAACCTGTTTGCGACAAAATAAATTTTCCGCTCGAAATCGAGAACTAGGTGTGAGTTGTATCGAATGTGTTTTCTTGAAAGTTCTTCTTACTTTATAAAATGCTTTAATTTGTTTATTTTATTGTAAAGTTTTTACATTGTCAATGTTCCTTTTACTTGTGATTTTGTATTTTACGACTGTACTGTAAGTTAAAGATTTTCTGATATTTTTTAAGAAATACATATATTTGATTTTAATGTTCTTCTTCTGTGATGTGATGCTTTGTAGATTTGGCTGATGATGACATGTGAACATGTCGAAACCGGTACCAAGTAAATAAAATATAATAAATATATTATTTAGAGAAGAAGAGGCCTTTTTGTCTTTATTATTAAGCTATAGTTTTTATTACACCGTTTAATTGTACGTAAAAAATAGGTTGACTTTGATAAAAGTTATTGGTACCTACCGTTTTTCATTTTCGAGTTATTTTGGTTTTAAGCTTATTTTTGGTAAATTTCAGGATTCTCTTTAAAACCCCATATCTCCGCCAACATTCATTTAAAAAATAACTACATTGGCACGATTAGTCTTCAGATCCTGTCAGATAGATTGTCATTTGTTGTATCGGAGTATCTTATACAGGTGGTCAAAAATTGAATTACTATTTCTCCATATTCAATGGTGAGAAAGTCGAAAATTTTAAATGGAATGCGCCATATTTTTATAGCCTATCAGAAAGGGAATTTAATTCTCTACAAATTATTTATAAACATTCTTATACCTATTTATTTTGGTTTGCCTCATATTGGGAAATTTATTAAAACATGCACGAAATGCAGGTTTTTTTATTAGAAAACTGAAATTTTGTCAGTTTTTGTTCCATGTTTGTATTATTGTTGTCATTAGTTACATTTGATAATGGGGGTAATCATGGCAGATCATTCCAACGCCGACATTTGAAATTTATTTTATATTGCTGGCTAATGTAATAAACTTTTGGGCAGGACGTGTCGAACACTTGATGAGAGATGCTTAACAAGGAAAAAATTTTAAAAAAATTGATAAAGATTTTCTTAGTTCTGGACATTTCGTGACCAAAAGAAAACGCCTATTTCCGGTCACCAGTGATGAAGACAACAAAATAAATATTTTATCGTATTTTATTGCATTTTCAAATTCAATTTAATAACAAATTTATATTATAAATTTATATTTTTATCCTAATCTAATTTTTGTACCATTAATTTTTTGTTTTAATTGTTGCATTTATTTGATCTTCTGTTTGTTATTTTTGGTAAATAAACGCTATGATAAATTTCTATGATTTCGAAACATTAACGAAACGTTTTATTTTATGTTTTTCTTAAATAAGAGAACCACTGCGTTATTCTGACACAGGGGAACCACAGCGTTATAAGTTACGTATCTGTCGAACGTTCTTGTGGGTTTGATTCAACGAAACTGTTACTTATTATTTTTCTAACAAATGAGCAGACGAACCTAGCTTCGAATCTAGTTTTATAATATACCGCATAAGTATAAGTGCTTGTTTGTAGTGTTCTTAGATTACGTGTTTTCTGCTCTATTATTTACTGTTTTGGTAAATAAAAATATAAAATGTTATTAATTCCAAATGTTTAAATACTACTATTGTTTTAAATTTTCATTGAAGATTTTATTTTAAAATTAATCTAATGTATCAATTGATTAATTAGCATCATATGAAATTGCAATGGATGTTGCAAAAATTAAAAAACCCCATACAATTACAGAAACCCTTATCAAACCCTATTTATTACAATCCTTTAAATTAATTCTTCGTGATGCGAGTGAGACTAAAATGCGTAATATATCCTTATCCAACAACACAATTCAAAGACACATTTCAGACATGTCCAAAGACGTGTTGGAACAAATTTTATCTGAAATAAAGGCATCTCCTGTCTTTTCAATTCAACTTAACAAGTCTACCGACATTAGTTCATGTTCCCAATTATTACTTTTCGTACGATATATTCACTCGAACCATATCAAAGAAGAGTTTCTGTTTTGCAAACCCCTAAAAGCAACTACGAAAGATCAAGATGTCATGGATATGATAAGTAAGTTTTTTGAAAGTAATGATTTACAATGGAAAAAATTATGTGGAGTATGCACTGACGGAGCACCAGCAATGCTTGGATGTAATTCTGGCTTTCAAGCAAAGGGAAGTACATTGTATGATTCACCGATATACCCTAGCCAGTAAAACACTCCCCAAGCATTTGCGAGAAGTTCTCAACTCTTTGGTGACAATTGTCAATTACATAAAAAGTCGTGCTCTGAATAGGTGTTTATTCAATATTTCGTCTTTTTTACACTGCTGTGCGTTAGTTGTCAAAAGAAAATGTTGTTGGCCGCGTATATGAATTGGAAAAAGAAATAAAAAAGTTGGAAATAAAAAAATTGAATCCAAAGCGTATTTGTCCGATATTTTAGATCAGCTAAACAAGCTAAATTTGAAATTACAAAGAAAGGAAACTACTATTATTCAAATCAAAGATAATATTCGCCATGTTTGAACACCTTTGCACCAAGGCTGAGGAATCGGAAGGGGGACTTCAAGCACTTGAATCCAGCGTTATTTTCCAGAGTTCTGTTGTAATATAAGTACGAAGGCTTTCACGACTTTGAATTAAACTAAAATTAGAACTAAAACTCGAAGTGACTTCGAACCAGTTTCTGAAGAAGGTTGCAACATGGCATCCGAAACGTCAAACTAGTTTAGTACTTTTAGTTTAGTTTTTACACTAACTTCTAGTGTTAGTTCTAGTTTTAGTTCTAATTTTAGTTTAATTCTGTTGTAATATTAATGTTAGTTTCATTAAATATTTTATAAGCTCACAATAACCTACGTAGTATGTTGGTAGTAACAAAGTATTCCTAGATCGCGTGACACAGATGTTTCAAGAACGTGTAACGGTCTAAAGTGTACTGATCGTGTAAAAACAATTAGAGAAGAATAAATCGTTTACTAAGAACAAAATCCTTTTTATTTAAACAAATCAACTTAAAACATGGCGCAGTCAGCGAGCAAATAAGAGATTGGTTATAGGAAAGAAAAGGATCGAGAGTAAAGGTTAGAATCTAAAAACACATGATCAGCGAAAAGAAAAAATGGACGTTAAAATTCCGAAATCACTTTCATTCGAAGGAACATTTTCGCAAGTTTAAACAAGTTTTTGAAATTTATCTTGTGGCTAGTGGAAAAGGAAGTCAAAGTGATAAAGTTACTTTACTTCTGAATGCAATTGGTGAAGAAGGGATTAGAAAAGTATGAGAGAGTACAGAAAGAATTCGAAACATATAAAAACCCAAAGAAAAATCTGATATATGAACGGTTTAAATTTTACAATCGTATACAGAAAGAGGGTGAGCCGTTTGATAATTTCTTACAAGAGGTAAAGACTTTAGCAAAAACATGTGAGTTCAAAGAGCCAGAAGAAATGATTCGTGATAGAATAGTTCTGGGTGTGTCAGCAAAAGACTTGCAAGAGAAGTTAATAAATGTAACTAGAACTAAAGGATTGTGTCGATATGTGCCGATCATATGAAATTACGAAAAGTCAAGCACGAAAAGTGTAAGATAAAACCGATATGTAAGTAGAAGCAATAAAGAAAGAAATAAAAAAAGAAAGAAGAATTTGATTGCCGAAGAGGCAAAACAAGACACCGTCGAAAAAATTGCCCAGCATCTGGAAAAAATGCAGCAAGTGTAGAAAGAAAAATCACATTAAAGAAGCTTGTTGGTCAAGGAAAGTAGCAGAAATTACTGAAGATGAAAATGAAGCAGACGTTGAGGCGCTCTTTGTCGGGTCAATTGGAAAAGAAAAAACACGAGAAAAGTCTACGTGGTGTGAGGATGCATCCGTTCAAGGCGTTAATATCAATTTCCAGCTCGATACAGGATCCGAAGTAAGCATATTTCGAGGGAAAGACTACGAGGCTGTGCTACCAAAAGAAATCAGAGAGTCTAAAGAAATCAAAGACTATTTTAGAAGCGTATGGAGCAGCCAACAT
>NW_019281089.1:0-48889 GCF_000648695.1 Onthophagus taurus
AAAAAGGTACTTACTTGAACGATGTATTTAAATATAATTCTATCATTAATCGAAAGATCTTGAGATACATCCGTTATCATTTGAAGTATCATATCTAAATTGGAGCATATTTTCTAAAATAAAGAGATAAATTATACCCATTATACTCTACTTTTTTTAATTCGGAGGAGTATTTTCAAATTGAAGCGCCAAAAAGAAGGGTTGCTATTGGTCAGTTTTAAGCAAAAATTACACTAGGAAGATTCGAGATGTTGAAACATTCGGGTTTAACCGCAAGGCTCTCAACATGGCTAAACCCGAATGATTCTAGTTTTAGGTCTTGTGTTAGTTCTAGTGATAGTGTAAAACTAGAACTAACACTAGACCGAGAACTAGAAACATTTGAGTTTAGCCGCACGTGTCTCAAAACGGCTAAGCGCGAATGATTCTAGTTGTAGATCTTGTGTTAGTTCTAGTGATAACTATACCTAGAACTAGAATCATTCGGGTTTAGCCGTCTTTAGAAACGTGCGGCTAAACCCGAATGAGTCTAGTTCTAGTTATAGTGTTAGTTCTAGTTTTACACTTGGACTGTCACTGGAACTAACACTATACCTAGAACTAGAATCATTCGGGTTTAGCCGCACGTCTCTAAAGACGGCTAAACCTGAATGATTCTAGTTCTAGTTAGGGTTGGTTCTAGTTTTTTGTGACAGTGCAAGTGTAAAACTAGAACTAACACTATACCTAGAACTAGAATCATTCGGGTTTAGCCGTCTTTAGAGACGTGCGGCTAAACCCAAATGATTCTAGTTCTAGGTATAGTGTTAGTTCCAGTGATAGTCCAAGTGTAAAACTAGAACTAACACAAGACCTAGAACTAGAAACATTCGGATTTAGCCGCACGTCTCTCAAGACGGCTAAACCCGAATGATTCTAGTTCTAGGTCTAGTGTTAGTTCAATAAAAATATGCAATATGGTAATATCTTATGCTATCTAGCGCTACCTACCACTGTCACTAGAACTAATATTAGACCTAGAACTAGATACATTCGGATTTAGTCACACGTCTCTCAAGATGGCTAAACCCGAACGATAGAATAGAATAGAATAGAATTTATTCGTGCAATTACAAATTTGTTTTACATCCATCAAGTCAAAAAAAAAATTAATACATACGGTACCGATACACTACAATCAACATTCATTACAGCCGATACTACCATTTCTGACAAAATAGGTTATATATCAAAATCTTCCTCTGAGAGGTCGCGGTCGAGAAATTCCGAAGAGGAGTAAAAACCCGTTGTCCGCAAGAACCGCTTGACCGCCACCTTAAAAGCTCCCACAGAGAGCAGCGTTACCGATGCTGGCAATTTATTATAGAATTTAAGAGCAGCAAAATCGACACACTTTTGTGACTTAGTGAGTCTGCAAAAGTTTGGCATTAACTTGTGACTATTTCGTGTATTTTAGCCGTGCACATCACTATGCATAGAGAATCTTCCTACGTTTCTACGTACGTACAACAGGCACTCCAGAATATAATATATGGGAAACCTTAAAATCTGATAAATGAAGCACGGCTGTAACTCAGACCACAGGAACAGCACGTCGCTGTAATCGGAAAACTCTGTACCACCCAGCACAACCTCCTCACGCCAATAACGCGTAAGCCATAAGCGACTGACACATTATTGCTTAGAATTCGCAACACAAAGATGTTGCTACTCAAACGTCCACACAACCTATCTATGTGGTGTTACACCCAGGAAATCCACTACTTGTTTTCTGTCTGAGTCCGCAGCAGCGTTTCGAAGCGTGAAAACAGCTTCCATACTTTTGCTTTTATTTAAATTTAATTTGTTACAGGCAAACCACTGTTCAGCCTCCGAACGCGCAATCTCAGATAAGGCAAAAGCATCCACCAAATTTGTACTTTTGCTAATAAGGTGCACTAGTGATAGCATTCGGCAAATCATTTACGTAAATAAGAAAAAGCACCGGTCCTAGTATCGATCCCTGAGGAACCCCTATAGAAATATTTTTGGGTTCTGAATAATATTCATTGCAATAAACTACTTGCTTTCTATTAGTGAGATAAGATTCTATTAATCTAGCACTACTTTTATCAAAATTATATTTGTCCAATTTGTTTAACAAATCATGGTTAACACAATCGAAGGCCTTGCTGAGATCACAAAAGGTTGTGGATGTAAATTCCCCATTTTCGAAGTCATCCACCACCTGGCGGACAAAATCCACAGTTGCATTCCTAGTACTGAGATTCTGTCGAAAACCACACTGACTAGGTGTGAATATGTTGTTTTTTTTAAAATGATTTATAATTCTATCCTTAATGACTCTTTCAAAAACTTTAGAAAATACCGGTAACAGCGAAATGGGACTATAGTTCTCTACTTCTTGAGGATCACCTTTTTTACAGACCGGAATGACCAATGCCAACTTCAAGACATTAGGAAAAACATTCTCCCTCATGCATAGATTAATTAATCTTGTCGTCAGCGGTACTGTTATTACATCTTTTATTAGCTTTATAATTTCCGCATTAAGACCATAAACATCCTTGGAAGGTTTATTCTTCAGAGAGCCAATAATATATACATCAACATGTTCTATACTGGAACAATGTTTAATGACTGGTATATAGCAGATCATCAAAATTAGTTGTTTGATTACGAATTGAAATTTCGCTAACGAGGTCTAAGGGGATGCTACAAAATATTCATTTACCGCATTTGGGTTAAACGAAGCCTTGATACTAGTTTTTTTTTATTAATCCGGAGATTATTAACAATCTGCTACATTGACCTATTTGAAAAACTATTTTGTTTTAAAAAGCTTTTATCTTTGCTTCCCTTATTTTTTCTTTATAATTCTTTTTTAGTGCAGCGAGCCCACCCTTCAGCACTCTGCAACCCGTATTTTTACAACTGTCGGTTAATAAATGCAAGCGATCTCTCATACTTTTCAGGTCATCAGTAAACCAGTTAGTACCTTTTTTCCACATGATTTTACAGTTTTTAAATGGAATGCATTGCAGAAACCGTGAAGGATGATCTTGAGAAACAACATCAAATTTCTGATTTGCATCTAAAATACTACATGATAAGAAATCCTAATTGATTTCGCATACATAACTGTAGAAGGATCACTTTTCTACACTCGTCAATGGTCTACATTTTGCCAAAGAATCTGTGTCCAAGAGACACTGCAGGGAAATGTTATAGTGATCCGAACATTTAAAGCCCACCTTCGCTGAGACACCATCGTATCCAAAGTTCACAAAAATATTGTCCAGGCAGTTTGCACCTCTAGTTGGTGTATCCACAAGCAGATGTATGAAACCAAAACTAAAGAAGTTATCAACCAACAGACTAGAATTCCTATCGTCAGTACCAAAGTGGACATTAAAGTCCCCTGCGATAATTATCCTTTGAGGTGATGTATTCAACAACTCAAATGCCTGCTCCACCTACTCCAAAAATAAGAGAAAACTATCATTTGGAGACCTGTACATTGTCAAAACAGTAACATTCATACGATGTTACTTCGACTTTTGATGATTCTAGTTGTAGGTCTTTTGTCAGTTCTAGTGATAGTGTTAGTGTATTGGGATTAGCCGCACGTCCCTTAAGATGGCTAAACCCAATTGATTCTACGTCTAGGTCTAGTGTTAGTTCAATAAAAATATGGAACATAGTGATATTTTATGCTAACTAGCGCTACCTACTATCTACCAGCCGTCTTAAGAGAGGTACAGCTAAACGGAATGATTCTAGTTCTAGGTCTAGTATTAGTCTAGTTTTATGTGTTAGTCTGCGCTAGATTATTGTATATTTTTATTGAGCTATAACGAACACTGCCTTCCCGGTATTAATCTGTTATATCGAGGTTTCAGTGTAATGTCAAATTATATTGACATGTTGCATTTTATGTGGGACAAAGTAAGTAACTACGCCCTTCTTTTTGTTATGTTTAAACAAATAAGTGATTAAATTTTGTAACTACAGTGGAACCTCACTTAACGAGTACCTCTCATATCGAATAAAATAAATTGTCTCGCTTAACGATCGATATTTCGCATAACGAGTAACACGCATAGGGGAATTCCCTTATTCTCGTCACTAGGTTGTGCGTTGTTTCGCTTAACGAGTATTTCGCATTACGAGTAAGATTCTGGAACGAATTATGCTCGTTATGCGAGGTTCCACTGTGCAGTTTACTTAAAATCTTCTCTGGTTTGAAAACTCCCGCCAAAAAATAACTTTGAAAAATTACACTGTGTAAACGTGACTTTTCATTTTACTCCTCGGAATTTAAAAATAGAGTATATAGACATTTATAAAAATGAATGAATTTCTTACTTGTGGATAAGATACGATAATTGGGAATGAATCATTTTCGCTATTCACACAAATAAATTGATTATCTGATACTAATAAAACAGATGCGTCGTATTTCTTATGAAAATAAGCAATTCTATAACAAAAAAAAAACTTATTAACGTAAAAAATTAATTCGAAATTATTTCGATTACTTTTGATAGCTATCATATTGCAATTTCGAACATAATTGCTTCATATCCGTCGGTGTAGTTTGTTGTGATAAAATATGATAAAAATATAAGCTAAATTTGCTTATAACAGCTCCCTTTAGTTTTGATAACCACTGGTAAAGAGTTGGCCATTGAATGTTTTTAATAAATCCTAATTTCCACGGCTGAAAAGTCCGCTTTATATCACAATAAAATCAAAAATTCCTTCCTTCTAATATGTACCTCTCTATTTTGTATTTTACTCTCCCATAAAGTTAATCCGGTGTGAGCTCCGTGGATTAAAACTAAACTCGGTAAAAATTGTAGCTTTTGTACTTCAACTAAGGCTTTAAATAAATTTGATAAAATATCACATTCCAATCCAAAAACTGCTTTTATAGACGTCATGCTTATATCAGAAAATAAAGGAATGTTTTGTTCGATTATTGTGGTTATATGGGTTACTAAATCCGCATAGTTGATTACTTTTTGATGACCGATTGTGTAAACATGTTCGTAACTACAAAAATTAATAATAAATTAAGAAAGTTTATAATTTTTTGAACCTACAAGTCAATTAATTGCAATCGTGCGCTTAAAAACTGCGCTATATTTTGGCAATAATTTAAAACACTTTTCTCTTGATTATGAACTTTACAAGAATCTTCCACTTTCTTAATCTCGCCTTTAACACTTTCATACAAACATTTTAGGGAATTCTAAAACAACAGAAATTAAGTTTAAACTTAAAACGTAATAAAAAAAGTTTACATCTTTCCATAAAAATCCTTTTATTTTACTTTGGAGAAATTCTAGTTCCATATAACTTTTCTCAGCCACGACGAGTTGAGATAATTGCATCATTAGCATATACCAAGGTCCAGATTTTTTTACATGTTTATATTTTTCCTAAAAAAAAATAATTTTTTAGGTTATGATTTAATTTAGATAACTTTTATTACTTACAACGTGATCTTTTGCTTTATCGTAATGATTTTGTGATATAAAATTAAAAAATGTGTGGAGATATGCTTCGTCTTGTTCCATTTCTTTAATATTTAATTATTTAATTTTAATAATTTTAATAACATAACCTAAAATTCTTTATTTTTAATTACTACCAAGAGATGGAGCCACATAACATCATTTTATTATCAAAAACTTCTTTACATTAAATAATAATAAATAAATAAACATTATTTATCATATTTTTCTTGGTTAGCTACCATTTCTTCAATAGTACCAATTAAATCCTTATTTTCATCATTAATCTTTTTAGCTTGCATGCACACCATAAAAAGGTAATATTAATGATTTTTTTTTAAATTGTAATTAATCAAAGCGAAATAAGCCCAAGTTTCTGAAAGACGATTATCACATAGATTAGATTAAATTTTTAAACGTACAAATCAATTAATTGTAATTGTGCGTTTAAAAATTGCGCTATATTTTGGCAATAATTTAAAACACTTTTCTCTTGATTATGAACTTTACAAGAATCTTCCACTTTCTTAATCTCGCCTTTAACACTTTCATACAAACATTTTAAAGAATTCTAAAACCACAGAAATTAAGTTTAAACTTAAAACGTAGTAAAAAAAGGTTACATCTTTTCATAAAAATCCTTTTATTTTACTTTGGAGAAATTCTAGTTCCATATAACTTTTTTCAGCAACGACGAGTTGAGATTATTGCATCATTAGCTTATACCAAGGTCCAGATTTTTTTACGTTTATAATTTTCCTAAAAAAAATTTTTTAGGTTATGATTTAATTAAGATAATTTTTATTACTTACAACGTGATTTTTTGCTTTATCATAATGATTTTATGATATAAAATTAAAAAAAGTGTGGAGATATGCTTCGTCTTGGTCCATTTCTTTAATGTTTAATTATTTAATTTTAATAATTTTAATAACATAACCTAAAATTCTTTATTTTTAATTAGTACCAAGAGATGGAGCCACATAACATCACTTTATTATCGAAAACTTCTTTACATAAAATAACAATAAATAAATAAACATTATTTATCTTGTTTTTCTTGGTTAGCTACCATTTCTTCAATAGTACCGATTAAATCCTTATTTTCAACATTAAACTTTTTAGCTTGCGCCATACAAAGGTAATATTGATGAGATTTTTTTAAATTGTAATTAATCAAAGCTAAATAAGCCCAAGTTTCTGAAAGGCGATTATCGCATAGATTCGATTGAATTAAACATTCTTCGGCGCTTAAAAGATCGTTTTGTTTAAAATAAAATCCACCCGCAAACAACCAACTTTGCGGTGTTGCACTAAACTTGCAAGCGTGTAAAGATAATTGTCGAGCTTTTTGGGAATCACCAATTACGTCGTTTGCCATGGCGCCGTTCATGAAAACAAGGTGAATATCTTCAGGTCTGTTAAACATTTCTAGAACGATGTCGAAATATTTGGCAGCTTCTTCAAATTGGTAGAGTTTTATGTTGCAGTGGCCAATTAATGCTGTAACACCATAATCCTAAATTTGTGAAGAATTATTATTTTTGTTAATGTTTTGAAAAAGTTGCTTACTAATCCTATTAATTTCTCAGCTGTCTCAAGAAATTCTAAAGCTTTTTCATAATCTTTTTGTAAATAAGCTATAACTCCATATAAATACTTGCAAAATCCTTTATGGGTGAATAACGCATAAGACAAAACTTTTTCAGCGTGTTGGTGTAATCTCATTTTTATTAATAACCCGGCAGTTTTTAGAAAAACGTTATCGTCAAGTTTTTCTTCAGACCAAGCTAAATCAGGTGTTTGGCTAAAATAATCCGTTGGATATTTAGTTTTTTGTGCAAGCCCCTTTTTGGCCATATCCCAACAATATTCGGCACCCTCCAAGTTTCCCGTTTGTTTATAAAAAGCGTAAGTAATGATCCAACCTTCAACCCACGTTGGATTTAAACACACCATTCTTAAAAAACACGTTTCACTTTCTAAAATCATCCCTTTATCGAACAACATTAATCCGTACATCATTAATCTTAAATTAATTAAAAATTAAAGTATTAATTTAAATTTTAATTAATAATTACCCAAATTTATGTTCGAAATCTAATTGAACCGTTTCCGTTACACATTCTTTCGCTTTATCAACATCATTTATTTCTAATTGAAAAACGGCGTAATCAAACCAAACGTTTGGATCATCTTCTCGACAACATATTCTCTAAAATGATATTAATAATTAAATGGATACATCATAAATTTATTTTACTTCTAAATAATATCTATCTGCTGTGTTTTGTTCGCCAAGTTCCATAGCTTCTCTAGCATATAATAATAACTTTTCATTTCGTGTTAAGTGTTTATGGTCATCGAAGCTCGCCCCGAAAAGTTGTTGTTCGTTAACAACCCGATTCATATCTCGAATCATATCAACATAAACATCAGAAACAAACTTTTGGTATTCATTAGAAGATTGGAAGATGTTCTTTTTGTATCCGTATTTTTGAGGAATCAATGTTGATAAACTTCGAAGAATTGAAGTTATGTAAACTTGATAAGCACCCGATTTTTGTATATAAGATTGAAAAGAATCTAAATCGCATTGACAATTTGTTTTATCTTCCAAATAACTTTTATATTGTGCGTTAATGTCTGTAAGTATGGAACGTATCGTTTCGCCGTGAATATCTTGGGCCACCTTAGATGAAATAAATTTTTTTGATAAACTAGGTTTAGGTGCAATGAATTTGCACATATCATCATCTAAATACTCTAAGTGTCGTATCGGTGATAACGGATTAAAAAGTTCTAATTCTAAAATTATGAAAGCTGGGTCTCCAGCATCGTTATAAATTTGTTTACTTGGTGGAGGAGGCGGTGGGGGTGGGGGAGGTAATGATTCCGCTAAATCTTTTCCTTCAACAGGTTCTGCTCCTTTTCCTTTTCCTTTTCCAGATTTACCACTTTTACTATCTTTACCTCCTTTACTACCTTTCCCTCCTTTACCACCTTTATCTCCCTTACCACCTTTACCACCTTTTTCAATAGATTCAACTGGTTTCGGTGGCGGTCTTGGTCTAAAATAAGAATCTTCCAAGCCGGTTTCTTCTAAAATCTCAACTTCCTGATAAGTTCTTAATGGACAAGCAACTCTACATTTTTTAACTCCTGGATAAAGAAGATAACCAGCATCTATATTAGCCATTACGTGCAAAAAATCAATTGTTGAATCATATTCTGTTGGAGGAGCTTCTGTTGATGTCCCACCAGTTTTTGAGGATGCTTTATCTTTTGTATCTTTCTTCTTTTTGGCATCTTTACCAGGTGGTTGATCTTCGACTTGTTGCTAAAAATTAAAATCTTTTTTTTATAAAGTATTAAGCAATATTGTTGCTGTTGAGTAAATCTGTATTTATCAATTAAAATGATGCGTGATATCTGTACAGAGTCAAAAATCCGTGGGCAAAATGGGCAAATTTTAGAAAAAAAGAGTAAAAGTTCAGGTCGTCCAAAGTTAGTTTCTGATAGAAATAAAAGAATATTTGTTAAAATCTGCAAAAAAGGACGAAGAAACATTTTAAGACAAGTTACCGCTGAATGGAATAATGAAACTGGATTAAATATATCAAATGGATTCTTAAAAGTGGATTAAAGGTTTTCTTACAAGCAATAATTAAAAAATGTCGCTTTTAGAAAATTGTTGTTTTATAAGCAAAAGAAAAACCACGGTTAACAGAAAAACAACAAAAAGCCAGGCTCACATGGGCAAAATCTAAACTGTCTTGGTCAGCAGAAGACTTTTCCAGGATAATATTCAGCGATGAATCGAAATTTGCAATAAACATGAGGCATTTCATAAAGATTGTTTAAAACGTTGTGTAAAATTTCCGAAAGGAGTAATCATTTGGGGCTATTTGACAGCTTCAGGATACTACAAATACTACAAAACAGCATACTACCAAGTATCGTGCAGTTAAATGTTGCCAAAAATTACATATTTCAGCAGAATGGAGCAGCTTGTCATACGGCCAAAACTACAAAAAAGTGGTTGGCGATCAAAATATTAATGTTCTGTATTGGCCTACCAACAGTCTTTTTAGGTCTGCAGTTTACTGTAATTTTAGGAAGATATGATTTTGCAAAATTAATGTTCGTGTAACTAGAAAAACCTTTTTTCCTTGGTTTAAACGTAAAGAAGAAGAACAATTTGAATCAGCAAAGTTTGAGTTATTTTAGATCGTTATAAATTTTTTTCTGATTACTAATATATAGGGTTTGTTCTGATTTCTTATTGTTTTAGAATAAAGCTAAAAATAAGCTTTTTTTGTGTCGTCAAAAAAATTAAATTTACAGTTTCCTGTAAATTATATCTAAAAATTAAAAAAAACATATTTCTGATATTTGAAACAACTACATTTGTTGAACTATTTAATTTATAATTGTTTTATACAAAAGTTGGAATAAATTGCATTATTTCACATTTTTTATTAATATTTAATATTATTATTAAATGATTTAATAAATTATTAATAGATGGCGATCATATATTTTAATTCAAATAAACATAGCAAATTAAACGTGTAAAATTAAAAATCTTATTTTTTAAGATGGATTACGAAAATTCTGAAAAGTTTAACATGTTAGAATGTTACAATGAAGTATATTTTATATAAATTTTCAGTAAAATAATTTTTAATTTTTACAGGAAACTGTAAATTTAATTTCTTTAACGACACTAAAAAAAAGTTTATTTTTAGCAATATTCTAAAACAATAAGAAATAGACCTATCTAACCCCATATTTTTGTAATCAAAAAAAAAATAACGAATTTAATAAGCGAATTTATTGGTTGTTTCCATTTAAAAAAACGAAAATTGTCATATCTCAAAATCCAAAACCGAAAAAATTTTTTTGTCTACGTCATCAAATTCTCTGTAAAAAAGTGTCCATATAATGTCTTAGTTATAATACTCCACCTATAATAATAACCAAGATAATTGCACTTGCTGGTTTTACGATATTTTCAATTTTGACCTGTAGGAGAAAAACAAAAGACGATAGCGGTTTGAGGTTTTCGGCATTAGCAGTTTCTCGAAAAACGAGATCATGACATGTAAGCTACTTTTTTTCTAACTCTTATAGTTTTCGAGATAGCCTATTCGGACATCGAATTTGAACCACCCTGTATATGTTGACAAGGCGTCGACGAACGCCTCAGAACACTTGGATTTATAACAAGAAATAGTTTGGAATTTGCTCATATAAACACAATAATAAATCTCTACTTTACACTCTTAAGAAGCAAACATTGTTTGGTCACCATCTTATTTAAAGTACATCACCACCATCGAGAGGGTACAATGTAAATTTGTTAGATTCATGCATTTCCTGGATTTTGGTCATTATCCGCCTCGAGGGGAATTGAACTATCCATATCTTTTACATCGTTATGGACTCCAGAGCTGTGAGGACAGAACGAAGTGTATGTCAGGAAGATTTGTTCGGGATGTATCATTTTTCGATGCTTAACTTAACAGTTTGATGAATTGTTGTTATTTGATTTTTCATTGAATGTGTTTTCTTTTTGTTTGTATACATTTTCTTATTGTTATGTCAATTAATGTACGTTCATATGCTTAATTATGTTATTATTATTATTGTGTGACTGAAATTTGAATTGAAAATAGAAAAACTATGGTCACAGCAATCAACTAGACATTTTGGCAGCCAAACCTATTTTTAGTTATAACTTCGTAATGCTGTGTCCCATAATTTTTATTTTCTAGAACAATAACTAGAACAACCCAGAACAACAAAGAAAAACTGATTTTTCCAAAAATAGGGGGCTAGCCAAGCCGAGTTTTTATTTTTTTATTTGCCGCTTTGGAACAATGTAGAACAACTCTAGAACAATCTAGAACAATGAAAAATTTTAAAATCAAAAAATTAGGAGCTAACTTCCTACACTATGGAGGAGATCCTGGAAAATGGAAGAT
This sequence comes from Onthophagus taurus, assembly GCF_000648695.1. Classification (NCBI taxonomy): domain Eukaryota; kingdom Metazoa; phylum Arthropoda; class Insecta; order Coleoptera; family Scarabaeidae; genus Onthophagus; species Onthophagus taurus. The sequence continues at coordinate 11,513 of NW_019281089.1, forward strand.
GTAGGTTGTGTCGCCTAAACAGAAGTTATTATAAAGATTTTTTAAATCAGTTTTCAGTGTTGGAATTTTTAAAATAATGAAAGAGTAGTCAAATTTTCCGGAAGTATATGTATAAATAAAAAATAAAATAATTACTTGAACAGGAGTAATATAGATTTCAACAGGAATTTTTCTATATTTTCCGATTTGTCGATGAAAATTAGCCACTTGGGTTAATCCAAAAAATGACCTTTTAATAAAATTCCATTCAATTCTCGTTGTAGTACTAGAAATAAATGGTTCTATATCAATTTCTGTTGCATTTTTAACGTCTGCTACATCATCTGGAATTCTATAAACAATTACATAATTAAAATTAAAATTGCTTTTAAATGGGACAAACCGGTATGTACTTGGAATTGGTAATTGTTCTTCGGTAACTTTCGGCCATAATTTATATTTAAACTGTGTATTTTCGTTGGTAATTCTACCTTTATTGAATATGATTGGTTCTAATTTCTAAAATCGAATTAGTTATAATTATTTTTACTAATAAAAAAGAAATATTACTGGATGTTCTCCGGGAATTAAACAACATAATTCGTATTGGAAATCTGTCGCAACTAAACTTGGAATATTATAAGCGGATTCGACGGTTAAATGTAATATTGTGCTTGAATCTATGTTTAAAGGTTCCCCTTCTAAAGAGACATTAACTTTTACTTTAAGTAAATTCTCCAAAGATGTTGCGGTTTCATCGAAAACCGGTGGTGATTTTTCGATGCATAAAGCTTCGTCGAAAGTTGAATACCCTAAAAAGATTGGTAATAAATCTAATTTTGCGATTCCCAATAATTGGGGTCCGGTTGGTTTTATCGGTAATGTTACTTGAGAAGTTTCCGCAATTGAAGAAGCTGTTTTTAAAAATTTAATTATGAATCATCGTAATTATTTATATTTTTTTAATCATTACTTTTTTCAGATCCTTTTTTACTTTTTTTACCTTTACCTCCTTTTTCTTTTTGCCCTTTCTTTGGAGGTATCTCAGGTGGCGGTGGAGGTGGTTCTGGAACGGTTGGTTTGATTTCTGTGGCAGCTGGTGCTAAAATTTCTACTGCACTAGTATCAACAATACGTTCAGTTTCAGTTACAGATACTAAAAAATTAATATTGTTTAAAAAAAGTTTTTTTTATGCAATTTTCTTACTGGTTAAAGGGGCGGTTATTAATAAATCTCTATCTATAGGATTGGATAGGTCACATGGTATGTCAAAATCAAAATCGGTTTCTAATATATCAAAGCGAAGCACTTGGGTCTTTTCAGATTCAAAAATTGTTGCTCCTTTTAGTTCGAATTTTATTGTTAAATCTGATACGGGATACACCGTTTTCTAAAAATTTTTTTGTTAAATTTATTTTATCTTTAAGTGTTAATTAAAAATTACTATATTTTCATACGATAGAATTCGAATTTGAATTGTATTAGGTGGGGGATCTGGTTCTGGTGGTTCTTGTGGTTCTGGTTCTACTTGTATTTCAACTTTGGATGTAGTTTTTTTTTCTGATCCACCTTTAGCCATTTCTTTAAAATTAATTGACAGAAATTGTCAACAAAATTTTCATAGGTAACAAGATGGAGTATCAAAAAAAAATTGTTATCTAATTGTAGACTGAATGTAAAATCCGGGCTAAGTGCCAAATAATTCATTTTCGCGTTAGGTTGTGAAATACGTGCAATGTACCAAATGCAATTCCGTATAAAGTGGGCTATCATTAGTTTGTTGTGGAACTAGTTTTTAAAAAATCCGCTATGATGCGTGGTGTGCTATGAAGCACCAGCTGTTTGGTAAAAAACGGGCTATGTGTCTTGTTAGGCTACGGTTACAGTGCAAGCGAATTCGTGCGAACCATAGTTCGGGCGTGTACGTCCGAATTCGGGCGAACAAGAAGTGGTTTCTGGTTCAGGAGATATTTTAAGCGAAATTCAGAGCGATTTTAGTTTGCTGTACAGAACAGACGCGAGCGACCTATAAAAGTGTCATGGATTTTGAAGAAGAATTCTATTTAGCAGAAAGTACATTCCCGAAACTGCTATTATTTGGACCAAGAAAGAGACAATTCTGGGTTAATGAAATTTATTTAAATCACCACTTGAGTGAATATTTCAAAATTTTTGAAGAATTAAAAAATCAGCCATTAAAGTTTTATGAATATTATCGTATGACTTATGACACATACTTTTATATATTGAATGCGATAGAGGAAGATATAAGAAAACAATGTAATTTTAGAGAATGTATTTCTCCATCTGAAAAGTTAACAGTAACTTTAAGGTAAGTAAGCAAAATAAATCTAATTCTAATTGTAAGTTTATTTACATCTGGAAATTTGTGACATACGATGCTAGACTGTAACTTTGTTCTTCTGCTGCGATATCCAACTGGGAGTCTTGAACGTTGCTTCCTGCTGAATTCAAATGCTTGGGTATGTTATTAGATGGAGAGACAGGTGATGAGAGTGAAATATAAGAGTGACGTAAACTGGATTCTGATAACGAAGGAGAAGGTGTAGGTTGAGGAGTATAGGAAGTTTGAGTTGAGGGAGGTGCGGAAAACGTATGTGAAGAAAGTGTGTGCTGTACTGGTTGCGTGTAAGACATGACTTCATTGACAAGAACTTGTTGCAACTGCAACTGTACTAAAGGCTTTCTTTCAGGTTTCACCTTTTGCAAATGAGGCAGCAAACCCATTAAAAAGTAGTAGTCATAATTTTTTTCAATGGTTGTTTCAACTTTTCTTTGTTTAAAAAATTTAAGTTTTTCCTCTTCCACTTCTATCATTCTTTTCTGTATATCGCTCGAATGTTTCAGAGAACGCGTTGGGTGTTTTTTAGTTGATTCTGGCGTTCTAACTGTACATATTGATGGAGTTTCTTCCTCTACAGGTTGGTTCCTAACATCATCCTGATAATCATCACTGCAGGATTGCATTTGAGAGAGTTCTTCATATTGACTCTGTTCTTGTGATATTGTGCTTTCAACATTTTTATTACGCACTGGTGGAACATTACCTGCACTTTCTCTCGGTGTCATCTGATCTGCCAGAAAACACAAACTATCGTAGTAAGGCCAGGTAGAGCCAACCTGTTCTCCTCCTTCATCACCGGAGCATTTAATTTTCACTTTTTGGTATTCTCTCCGAAATGTATCTCTCAGTCCTTTCCATTTTGACTTTGCTGTTTCACCTGAAAATGACAAAAAGATCTATACTATTTATTTTAATGGTATTTTATATATTCATAAGAAATATTAGCGCCACATATTTTAGCTAAGGTTTTTCAATTTATTGCAGATTTCTCTCAACTGGACTTGGCTTTCGTTCCCTAGCCTATTCTTTTAGAATGTCTCACAGCACGATAAGAAAAGTCATATATGAAACATGTACGGCAATATGGAATAAATTAAACCTACAGCACTTGCCTCAACCAACAAAAGAATCGTTATTGAGAAGCTCTACATCGTTTTTTGATAAGTGGAATTTTCCAAACTGCATCGGTTGTATCGATGGAAAACATATTCGTATTAAATGTCCAAGCAAAACTGGCACAATGTTTTATAATTATAAACAATACTTTTCCATAGTACTACAGGCAGTAGCAGATGCAAATTATAAATTTGTGTGCATTGACGTGGGTGGATATGGGAAACAAAGCGATGGCGGAACTTTTGCTTCTTCAACTTTATCGCAGCAGTTAGAACATGGATCTTTACTACCAGAAAATAGAAAACTTCCAAATTCCGATGTGGTGCTTCCGCACGTTTTACTAGGTGACGATGCATATCCTTTAAAAAAGTATCTAATGAAACCCTATTCTAAACGAAATCTCTCACGGGAAGAAGAAATATTCAACTACAGACTGTCACGGTGTCGCAGAACAGTGGAATGCTCATTTGGAATTATGACAGCAAAATGGAGACTATTAAACAAACCTATAGAGTGTCATCCAGATAAGGTCGATTTAATAGTGAAATGCATTTGTTTATTACATAACATAATTATAGACAGGGAAGGTCTTAACCAACTCAATAGATTGCAAACTGAGCTGACACATTCCCAGAGTAAAAACAATTACAAAGCTCGTGCAAACAACAGGTCTACTAACGTGGCATACGATGTACGAGAAACTTTTAAACTATATTTTAATAGTGAAATTGGCGCCATACCACAACAATATACTATTTAAGACCGGAATTTAACATGTCAATTATATAAAAATACATTAGAAAACATTATATTAAACAGTGTGACTAGCTTAATAAATCGTAGTTTAATGTAAAATTAAAATCATACACTAATTGTTTTATATAAAAAAAATTTTACTTACTGCCTACATTTAATTCAGTTGCCACTTCTTCCCATAATTTTCGCGATTTGTCACGATTATGGTATCCTTTATATTTTTGGTCCCACAACACTCTTCTGTCGAACACCAGTAGGATTAATTTCTCATTATCCATGATATTCAAATATTATTTGAAATAATGCCAACTTGAATTTTAATATTAAAATGTGCAGTTCGCGCGAAAAAAACAAACCCATTTGAACTTCTAGCGACTAGTAGCGATTCGCACGATTAATTCGCTTGTAGTGTAACCATACACATTTCACTATATCGGTTTGTTTGTTCGCCCGAATTCGGACGTACACGCCCGAACTATGGTTCGCGCGAATTCGCTTGCACTGTAACCGTAGCCTTACTCTCTGAGTTGTTAGAGGTTATGTTTGGTGATCAGTGCTTGTGATTAGTGTTATTTTGTGGGTTTTATAAATATAAATATACAACTGATTTAACTAAAAAACGTAAGAAGAAAGGTGAAGAATCAAAGATCCTGTGGAAGATTACCTGAAAAATAACCACCAGGCAAAGAGGTAAGTTTGTTAGTTTGCACATATTTAGAAAGTTATCTAAAGCTAGGCCCTTTGTTTGATTTTCAGGTACAATGTCAATGCCGTTATAACTGCAAAAATATCGGGCATGATCAAAAACTCAGTCTGTTCAATAAGTTTTATCAACTGGGAGATAATGTTAAACAAAATTCCTACTTAATGGGGCTGATATCTGTTTTCGGTGTTAAGCGCAGGTGCCATGGTTCATATGTGGATCCCACAGCAAGTAGACGCCAGGCATCTGTCATTTTTACTATCCCAGATGGCAAAGGTGTTTGTAAGCAAGTTTGCAAGAAAACGTTTCTCGATGTTTTTGGTATTACAAAGCGTAGGTCGAAACTCTCGTTAAGGCGATAAAGCGTGGGGACGTTACTTACATTGAGCGGAGGGGAAACAAAATTAGAGAGAGAAAGTATTCAGCAGAAGATGAAAGGCTCATTATTGAGCACATTGCTGCTTTGCCCAAAGAAGAGAGCCATTATACTAGGGCTAAAAGTTCAAATTTGTATTTGAGCCCAGATTTAAATTACAACAAGCTGCATGCGTCTTTCGTGGAACGTAACCCGACGACTACAGTCAAGTACGGTTACTTCAAAAAAATAGTTCGACAAAAATTCCCAAAACTTAGGTTTCATCGCCCCAGACAAGATACATGTAATACATGTGACCTTCTTCACAGTAAAATAATGAATGACTCCGTAAACAGAGTAAAAAATCGCGCCTCGCTGGAATTGCATCATCGTAAAGCGGAAAGCGCACGCACAGCTATGAAAAATGACCATCAGGAGTCTCAAACTCCTACGAGTAATATGTGTACAATGGCAATAGACTTAGAAAAAGTTCTGTCGTTACCTGCGTTAACGCATTGTCAAATGTACTATTTGCGTCAACTTTCGTGCTACAACTTATGTATACACAAGGCTGATAATAATAAAGGCTTAATGTTTTTATGGCACGAGGGTATCAGTGGTCGTGGAGGAAATGAAATCGCAAGTTGCGTCCTCAAAGGTATAAAAAGTAATATTACTCACAAGAAACAGTTTGTAATTTGGAGTGACAACTGCTGCGGACAAAATAAAAATAAAATGATTGTGTTTTTATGGATTTATCTAGTATGTAATGGCTATGCTGACGAGATCCAGCATAAGTTTGTCGTGTCAGGCCACTCATATCTTAGTTGTGACCGTGATTTTGCAATCATAGAGAAAAAAAGAAAGAAAGCCAAGTGTGAAGTGCCAATGGACCTTTGCAGAGTTATTTGCAACGCATGTGATAAGAATTCGTTTGAAACAACCATGATGCAGGAAGAGGACTTTTTCAACTTTGCCAAGCTAGCCCAACTTTATCTTAACACTACGCAGTTAGAAATATCAAAAGTAGTTTGGATTAAAGTATCAAAAGACAACCCCGGCAGAGTATGTACAAAAAAAACCTTTAGTGATCTTGAACCATGGAAGATTACGAATGTGTTCAAAAAGAATATCACAAAGAACCATATTGTAGGTATGAATCTACCTCAGCTGGAGATGGCAACGCGACTGAACAATGAAAAGAAAGCAGATTTGAAGAAAATGATACCATACCTTAAAGAAGAAAATAAACAGTTTTATAGGGAGTTAACGGCATAAAAGACACTTCAAACAGTACAATTTTTAGTTGGTCTTACTTCGGTTATTTTTTATGTTTAAGTTTGTTTATATTTTTGATTTTTTCTACAGTATCTTGTTCTTAACTCTTACTGCATTAATTAAGATAACTTGTACGTATTACTTCAATATAATACTAAACTTATAAAACATTGATTTATTATTATTATTATCTAGCCTAAAAACTCTTATTTTCCTGTTCTTTGCTGTTCTGCACAAAATTGACCCGTAGACCCTTCCCCCATCCACCTACTCCAAAAATTTGACCCCCCTTCACCAAAACACCATTCAAACAATGAAATAAAGTGTTATATTCATACAGTTCAGTCACTTCAGTTATCATTATACCGAACTTTAAACTGGTATCTTAGCCCACTTTTTACCAAAAAAGTATTGGCACATAGCCCTTTTCATAATTTCTTAAATAAAAGTTTACATATAAAATAGGCATGTTGGTATTCTTAGTTCAAATTTCATAGGTATGTACAAAGTGAAGCCCTTTACTGATGACAGGTGAAGTTAAGTTAAATATTTAAGCAGAATATGTTCCTAGGAAGTTTTTATCATTTATCTCAAAACTTCATTTTTTGCACTTAGCCCGGATTTTACATTCGGGCTACAATTTATTTTCCATATAAAAAAAATACAAAAAGATTAAATCTAAATTCCATTACACCAATCAAAAGCATTTCTAAACATTCTCTCCCATGGACTTTTCTGATAAACTTTCCAATCTGGAGGCATGTACGGCCATTGATACATTTGAACGCATCTTTCAGGATGAGGCATCATCGCTAGATGACGCCCATCTTTAGAACAAACCCCAGCGAGTCCATTGATGCTCCCATTAGGATTCATTGGATACACTTCGGTCGGCATTCCATTATCATCGACATATCTCAACCCAACACAACCACTTTCTTCTAAATCCTTGTAAATTTTATCGTTTTTAAAAACGAATCTTCCTTCTCCGTGAGCAACCCAAACACCAAAAACGGAATCTTCCATGTTTCTCAACATGATTGATTTAGATTTTTCTATTTTAATAGTGGACCAGCGGCATTCGAATCTTTCTGATTTGTTGTGTTCCAACATAATATCCGGTTGGTCATTTACATTGGGCAAGTTTCCAACCCACCCGATTAAAGCCATTAATTGACAACCATTACAAATTCCTAAACTGAAAGTATCCGGTCTGGAAATGAATCGTTGGAATTGTTCTTGTAATTTTGGATTGAAAAGAATGCTTGAAGCCCAACCTTTAGCAGAACCAAGAACATCTACAAATTTAATTTTTTTATTTTAAAAATAGTAAAGTATTTAAATTAATTTATTACCAGCGTAGCTAAATCCTCCTGGAAAAATAACTCCCCTATAATCATCTAAAGTAGTACTTCCATTAATTAAATCTTGCATAGTAACATCCCAAACACTAAATCCAACCCTAACTAAAGCAGCGGCCATTTCTCTATCTCCATTAGTTCCTTCTTCCCTCAAAACGGCAACTTTAACAGGTGCTAATTTAATTCTACGGTCTTCATCGGGATCGAAACTTAAATAATATTTAGGTCCCGTTCGTTTATCTAAAGAGTTATATTCAGAATCAGCGCATTCTTTAATGGTTTGTCTCAATTCTAAGCGATAACTTGTTTCCTCCCACATCTTCATTAATGGTAAAACCGTGCTTTCAATGCACGCATTGTTTACGGTTATAGCTATTTTTGAATTTAATCCATATCCAATACTATTACCGATGTTGTACACTTCGACGTGGAATTTTTCGAAAACTTTCGTGCAATGTTTAAGATCTGATTCCATAATTTCTAAAATCCAACCGATTTCCTCAGAGAAAAGAACATCAACCGGTTGGCCAGATCTGTGGGTCATTTTTACGTCAATTCCACTTATTCCTCCGAAACACATTTCAAGTAAACACGTTATTAAACCGCCATCGCTTATATCGTGACCAGCCAATAAAGCGCCGTCTTTAATAAGTTGTTGAATCGCTTTAAACGCGTTAACAAAATCTTCATCGTCTTCAATATCGGGACATTCGTTCCCTATTTCATTAAAACATTGAGCTAAAGCTGATCCGCCCAATCGACTTTTTCCATTTGATAAATCAACGAATAACAAAACACCTTTCTTCCCCATTGAAGGTGCTTTTAAATCTGGCGTAACAACTTTTCTTACATCCGGGCATGGAGCGTACGTTGAAATAACTAAAGTTCCCGGAGATTTTACAGTTTTTCCACCTACTCTAGCTGCCATACTTAGAGAATCTTTTCCCCCATCAATAGCAATTCCGATATCTTTCATAATATTCGTCATAGCGACGCAAGCATCGTAAAGAGCTGCTCCTTCACCTGGAAGTTTTGCAGCCCACATCCAATTTCCTGAACATTTTACATCTCGTATATCTGAGATTCCAGCAAATACTAAATTAGTTAATGATTCAGCTACTGTCATTCTTGCACCGGCTGCGTTATCTACAAGTCCTTTTATTGGTTGTTCCCCAATTGATGAAGCAATCCCTTCCTATTAATTAATTGAGAAATTAATTATATTTCATGCAGAATGTAAAAGGAATGAGATGGATATAAAGGTGTAAGAAAGAAACGATTGGTACTGGTGATGTAAATGGATCGCAGAAGCAATGCAGATTGCTTGAAAACCTATTTTACTATAATTATTGCTGTTGCGTCGGAAGATAATGTTAGAAAAAGAAAAAAGAAGCAAAGAGTATGGTTAAAGAAAAGATCAGTTTTTAGCCACGCAAATCTTTTCAAAGAACTTAAGTTGAGTTCATCTTTGGTGAATTATTGGTCATGGTAACACGATTTGTCTCATTAGCCACGAAAAACTCGCACACAATAAGAAGTCAAACTTGAAGAGACACTTCACTATAAAACATACCCATTTTGCTGATAAATATCCAACCGGTGACGCACAAAAAAAAGGTGTTGAAGAGCTTCAAAAAAAACCAACAACAATCTTCCAATAATGTAAATCTGGCAAGCTTTGCAGTATCATTAGAAATTGCAAAAAGAAAAAACCATTCACATATGGTGACTATTTAAAGAACTGTGTCGTGATTTTAAAAGCAAAGCAGAAATTATGAAAAAAATTTGTCATTATCTGCTAAAACAGTACAAAATAGAACTGCTAAAATGTCTTCAAATATAACACATATGTAAGTAGAAGAGATTCAACTGGCTTCTGCCTTATCACTTGCTATAGATGAGTCTTGCGACATAAAAGACATGGCACAAGTTACCCTTTTCGTCAGGTATATGTCGTCCCAAGGTCCAAAAAAAGAAAAGATATAGCAAATTATGTACAAAAATGCCTGAAAGACAATGGAATCGATATAAATAAAATCGTTTCTATAACAACTGATGGAGCCAGAAGTATGATAGGAATACATCAATTCTCCAGAAAAAAATAAACCACGAAATTCTAACGTTTCACTGCATGATTCATCAAGAAGCACTTTGTGCACAAACATTTCTGGCCGAAATAATTGAGGTCATGAACTTGGTAATTAAGATTATTAACAGCATCTTATAATAATTGGACCGCGTTATGCATCACTTGACTAAGCGACAAATGAATATCATATCCATTTTATAAACAAGTTTCTTAATATTTCTTTTTGTTTTGTTAAAAACGATCACGTATCAAAGTCGAAATCAGATTATTAGTTACTAATTTACAAAATTAAAGTTTAAAAAGTTGTAAAATAAAATTAAGGACGAAGTGTTACAAGTTTACAGGTTAACATTTAAGAATGCTCTTTTTAAGAAACATGGGAAAAATTCAAGAATTATCATGTGGCTTAAAAATCGATGATATTTTTTAATCTATGTGAAATTACCCAAAAACACGTTAAAAATAAAAAGAAAGTGCGGAAAAGTGACTTTTATTATATGATAACTAACTTCAGGTTTAAAATGTCAACCTCAATTTTGATATATTCGTAATCTTCATTAAAAATCCTTTAAAATGAGTACAAACACGACATATTTATCTTCAATATTAATGAAGTTATGGTCAACTTCCGGTTAAGAATGTCAACGTCAATTTTGACATATTTGTATGATATACAGATGTTGCTTTGAGCTTTAATTTAGAATAAGTCTCATTCCTTAATTTCAATAAATACGGCTTCAACGAATTTTTAAATTAGAATTTTTTTTGATACTTTTAGGTTATACGAAAATGTTAGTTTTATTTCAACATTTTTTGTCTCAATATTTTTCCAGTCCAACCCAACAATTATTATTATTATACATCATTGTAAAGAGAAAGCTTTGAGCTTTAATTTAGAATAAGCCTCATTCCTTAATTTCAATAAATACGGCTTCCAGGAATTTTTAAATTAGCATCTTTTTTGATACTTTTAGGTTATACGAAAATGTAAGTTTTATTTCAACATTTTTTTTCTCAATATTTTTCCAGTCCAACCCAACAATTATTATACATCAATGTAAAGAGAAAGCTTTGAGCTTTAATTTAGAATAAGCCTCATTCCTTAATTTCAATAAATACGTCTTCCAGGAATTTTTAAATTAGTATCTTTTTTGACACTTTTAGGTTATATGAAAATGTAAGTTTTATTTCAACGTTTTTTTTCTCAATATTTTTCCAATCCAACCCAACAATTATTATACATCATTGTAAAGAGAAAGCTTTGAGCTTTAATTTAGAATAAGCCTCATTCCTTATTTTCAATAAATACGTCTTCCAGGAATTTTTAAATTAGCATCTTTTTTGACACTTTTAAGTTATATGAAAATGTAAGTTTTATTTCAACATTTTTTTTCTCAATATTTTTCCAATCCAACCCAACAATTATTATACATCATTTTAAAGAGAAAGCTTTGAGCTTTAATTTAGAATAAGTCTCATTCCTTAATTTCAATAAATACGGCTTCCAGGAATTTTTAAATTAGCATCTTTTTTGACACTTTTAGGTTATACGAAAATGTAAGCTTTGTTTCAACATTTCTTTTCTTAATATTTTTCTAATCCAACCCAACAATTATTATACATCATTGTAAAGAGAAAACTTTGAGCTTTAATTTAGAATAAGCCTCATTCCTTAATTTCAATAAATACGGCTTCCAGGAATATTTGAATTTGCATCTTTTTTGACACTTAAATTACGCGAAAATGTTAGTTTTTGCTCAATATGTTTTTTCTCAATATTCTATCAGATTTTTGTCGTTCTGTAAATACAGGTCTGATAAATAAATATTCAAATTTACTGCATCCACGAAAATGTCGTAGCGCAAATTCAAAAGAAAGACGAAGCTGTGAAAATTGTTCTACCAAAGCTTTTGTATACTGAAAATATATTTTAATGCTTGTTTAATGCTACTGAGTGTATTTTGATAGCGTTTTAATTCTGTCACAAAGTATTAGGATTAAGGATTAAGAATGTAAAGAGTTAAGGGAAAGCTTCATGTAATGAAGATGAGTTAATTATAAATATAGGTACAAATTTCTTACGTATCCAAAATGAGTTATTGAAGTAACAGCAACATTTGCTAACGGAGTATGTAATGGTCCAACGCATTGTTGTTGAGCAATTAATCCCGTAACGCATCGATCAACTTTATTTGTTAAATATCTTTTGCTTCCAACCGAGGGTAAACGTAAAACATGTTCGAGAGCTTTATAAATTGAGACTGTCGGTAACTGTAAAGGTTTGTTAATTTTTGGGAGACGATCACTCTTGAAAATTTTCCTAGGCATTTTACCTAAAACGTGTTCCAAATTTAAATTAACCGGAGTTTTAGTTGAAGTTTCATCTAAAGCTAAAACGATCATTCCGGTTCCGTTGACTTCCCCAACGAAATTAACCGGGCATCTTTCTCTTTCGCAGATTTTTTTTAAATACTCGACGTCTTCTTTTTTGCATAAAAGAGCGTTACTTTCTTGGTATTCGGCACCCCAAAGTTCGAGCGAGTTTATTGTTGGATCGCCCAAATCGAATTTGTTGGCGTAAATAATTCCTCCGGTTGGTTCGACGAGTTCTTTTAAAACATTTCCGTTCCCTCCAGCTCCTTGATCGTGAATACTCAAAATTGGGTTTCTTACCCCCGTTTCTAAACAAGCCCTCACAACACGATTTAATTTATTTTCCATTTCTGCATCGCCTCGTTGGACAGCGTTAAAATCTAACTCAGCTTTGTTGTCACCTTGGACTTCAACTGAACTTGCAGAACCACCACCGACTCCGATTCGATAAACGGGGCCTCCGATTTTTACGATTTGATGTCCTTTTGCAGGTTTGGTTTTTTCAACCATATCGGCTTCCATGAAACCAATTCCTCCGCTGAACATAATCGGTTTAATCCATTCTCTACGGTCATCATTAATTAACATTCCAAATGAACGAACGAATCCTGAAATGAGGGGTTCGCCGAATTTATTTCCATAATCAGAGGCTCCATTTGATGCTTCAATTAAAATTTTGGCTGGTAGTGCGAAATTGTTTGGATAATCAAATGAGGGGTTTTCCCAAGATAATGGGTAATCTAAACAAAAATGAATTAATTAATTTGATTTAAATTAATAATTATTATTACCAGGTAAATTTAAATTTCCAACTGAATATCCAGCAGTTCCAGCAATGCAATAACCTCCCCTTCCAACTGATTGCACATCGCGAATTCTTCCACCAGTTCCAGTTGTGGCACCACTAAATGGAGCTACACCCGTTGGAAAATTATGAGTTTCCGCTGTAAAAATTAAATGGGAATCTGAATTGACTTGTTTAAATTCGCTGACGCGGCATGGTTTAGCAGGCTTTAAACTTCTATGCAGATAACCTTTTATGGCACTAAAAAAATCAATGACGAAATTAAATCGATTAAAACAAGAGTTGTTTTTGAGTTATTACCTACTATTATCACTGAATTTAATGACGTTATTATAATTGGTGTGGTGTTGCGTATCAATAATCATATCAATTAGTGATTTCTCATATTCGACGCCATCGAGAATCATTTTCCCTTTAAAAAACCAATGTCGGCTATGTTCACTATTCGATTGGGCCAAATCGAAACATTCAACACTAGTTGGGTTACGTTTCATAACGTTCTTGAATAAATCGGTGTAATAATCCAAATCTGCATCATCAAAAGCCAACCCCAATTCGTCGTTGATTTCTTTTAAAGCATCTCGCCCCCTCTTCATAACATCCACATCGCGAAGATCATCTTTTTTACGCAAATTTTCGTTAAAGCTTGTTTTTGGAATGTTGTGTATAGTATATCGACACTCAGTCATTCGATCGTATAAAAAAGAAGCGATATCTTCCTCCTCTTTCGCATCAACTTTCTTATTTAACGTGATCAAGTATCTTCGCGAAACTTCCAAACGAACAACATTAATCATGTTTAAACTATGACAAATCGAAACTGCATTCGTTGAGTTTGAAGTTGAAAAATTAAATCTTGGGCCAGCTTCAATTAGAATTTGGTTGGGTTTTGGTGAAAGAATCGTTTCTTCTGTTAGTAAATTTGGTTCGAACGGACATTTTAGGAGCCACTTCATCGTTTTTAGTTGATCTGGTGTTAAGTTGTTGGTTGTTTCGATGTGGTAACATAATTCTGTCTCGATTGCGATGATTTTTGGGTTTTTTGATTTTAAATTTTCTAAGATTTCCTTGGTTTTAGCCGCGGTAAAAGCTGGAGTTCGATATAGCCTCGTGATTGAGCTCATTTTTCACCTAGAAATCACAACACTAAATTCGATACTGAATTAAAAGAGTAACTGCACGCGAATGAATATCTTGAACGGTTTTAACGCACGATTTAGAGGTCAAATTAATGTAATATGGGTTATCGTTTCGTAAACATATTAGATTAATTGTTTCACAACGTGATTTTATTTTTTTGGTGCAAGAAAATACATTGATTTTATTTTATTTTTTATGGTTTAGTTGAAATCTTCCATTCATTTTCTGTTTTTATGTCTATTTAATGAGCAAACTTAAAAAGTAATTATAATAACTAAAATTCTTTTTGGTGTGAAGGAAACGATAAGAAGTAAGTAAGTAAATAAGGTCATAAGTTCAATCTTTCTTGCGTCGTTGAAGCTTCCGCCTTGAAAAATGGAAATAGAAATTTCAAAGTGCCCTCAAGATTTGCAACATAATTTCGAAGTGATTTTTAATCGAGGAAGTTTGGTGTTTTTGAAGGAATTAGAAAATGAATTCAGAGATAAAATCAATAAGGTAAACAAATTTTACTCCCTCTGTCCCAAATTATGGTATACATTTCTCTAAAATTTATGGATTAAGGAAAGTTTGGAGAAAAATGTTTTAAATAAAAGATTCTTTATTAATTGTTATTTATTATACATTTCAATTTTCGCCGATTAAGTTTAAAAATTCGTATAAAATCCAGTTCTTGGAATATGAGTATGAAAATTTCCCAAAGTGTTAATAAAAGTGCCATCTTTCCAATGAACCAACCCGTTTTGAAAAATAACTTTTACTTTTTGAGAAAACAATATTTGAAGTTTTGATAAAATTTTCGATGTTGCAATTTTCATCGATAACTTTCAAAATTCGTTATAAAATTAATATCTAGAAGGATCCTTGTGGAAATATCACCAATTATTAATTAAAGTATCCTCTTTTTAATGCTAAAAGCCGTTTTGAAAAATCACTTTTAGTTCTTGAGAAATAAATTTTTGAAATAATCGACAATTTTTTCGAATTTTGCAATTTTCGCCGAATATGTTTTAAAAATTCGCATAAAATCGATTTCTTGGAATATAAGTATCAAAATTTCCCAAAATGTTAATAAAAGTGTCCTCTTTCCAATGAACTAACCCGTTTTGAAAAATAACTTTTAGTTTTTGAGAAAATAATATTTGAAGTTTTGATGAAGTTATTGGCTATATTCCAGATATTTGACACACCCTGTATAATCTACATGGTGTTTCTAATATAGTATTAGCCGGCTATGTTTAAAAACAGTTCAGCTGTTGACACATGCGTCAGTTGAGAACTATGGGAGATATTTCTCACGAAATGTACAAAAGAGACATAAAGAGGAAGCAACTAACGTATGAACAGCAGTACTAGAATTTTACAGTTCTTGTTACAACACGAATCCGACAGCAAATTGAAGTGAGGTGTTATTGGTCAAGCTGCAAGAAAGTTTGATGTTTCCCGACTAATTCTTAAGCGTATTTGGAATAGGGCGAAGGAAATATTTGTGTCAACGTGGCTTCTAGAAAAAGGTATTGTGGCCGAAAAGAATTACTCGGAGAATTTGGATAAAATCAAAGAAACTCCACTTAATCTCTGTGGCAGAATTCGGAGTTTACAATTGAAATTCCAAAATCCACCGTTTTTCGCATTTTCAAAGAGGGGCGATACTTTAAAAGAACGTATATTCTTTTATTGTGGTCGGTCCAAGATTAGAATTCAGAAAAGAACGAGACTAGAGTTCTGGACAAAGCAGAACCAAAAAGGCACTGTAAAAGCAAATGGTTCATAACAAATGTTATGTTTATGGCTGCAGTGGCCAGACCACGCTATGACAGTGCCCGAAAATATAGCATTAAAAACTCTGGCCAAAAAAAAACAGCAAGAGGAGCAATGGTGAGCAAAAACATCGAGTCTATTAACGAAGCAGAATGCAAAAAGATGATTATCGATAACGTTTTAGCAGCTATTAGATCCAAATTTCCAAAAGTGCATAAAGCCAAGATAATTTATGTTGAACAAGATAATGCAAAATCGCATTCTTATGAAAACGATGCAGAATTGCTTGCCAAAGGATCAAGAAATGGATGGCCACCGAATAGACCTCATTTGAATGTTTTAGACCTTGGCTTCTTCAATGCCATTCAGTCTTTGCAGCACCAAACATTGCCAAAAACTATGGATTAACTTAAACGACGTATTATTTGTTTCTATTATGTGCAACCAAATGAACCCAACCATTGAAACAGCTGAATTGTATTTAATTGTGTAAAATTTTCATTAATGTATGTTTAAAATAAGTAGCATCATTTGGGACAAATTGTAAAGAGAAATGTATACCATAATTTAATTTGGGACAAAGGGAGTAGTTTTATTACAACAAATAAGATTTAAAATTGCAGCTTTATAAAGATCGATTAAATCGCAACTCTTATTACCAATCCAACAATACCCTCCCCAACTTTAAAAATAACCCACTCAAAACACCATGGAAAATTTCAAACATCCCCCAACGACTTCAAAACAGAAAAATCGATTTGGGCGACGTCTCACCTTCGAATTCAACTCAATTTTTCACCTCTCTAACTCAAAATGTACAAGGAATTCAAGTTGATTTCGACGATGGTCACTGTCCAAATTGGAGAAATCAAATTTTGGGCCACTACAACATATACTCAGTGATTCACTCAAACAATCTCGCCCACTATCCTGTGATGATGTTAAGACCGCGAGCTTGGAACATATTAGAACACAACGTAAAAATTAACCAAAAAAAAATCCCCGGTGCTTTAATCGATTTTGCTTTATTAATGTACCATAACGCAAAAATTTTACTCGAAACCAACTCCGGGCCATATTTTTATCTATCAAAATTAGAAAGTGCTTCGGAAGCGAGACTTTGGAACGAAATTTTTGTTTGGACCCAACGGAAATTGAATCTCCCTCAAGGAAGTATTAAGTGTTGCGTTTTGATCGAGAATATTTTGGCAAGTTTTGAAATGGAGGAGATTTTGTTTGAATTGAAAGAACATTGTGTTGGGTTAAATTGTGGGATGTGGGATTATATCGCTTCGATTATTGCTAAATTTGGGAATCGGAAAGAATTCGTTTTGGCGGATCGGCAAAAACTTTCCATGAAAAATGAGTTTTTAAAAACATATATGGATCTTCTTGTCGAAGTGTGTCATAAAAGAGGTGCTTTAGCCACCGGGGGGATGATAGCTAAAATTTTATCTTACGAGTAATAATCAGAAGTATATCTCAATTTATTTAATTTAAAGTTTTAACTTTTAGCTTAAACTCTTTAGAATCAATTAAAGAAATGAAGCAATTTGAAATTTCCTCAGGAATCGATGGATTTTTAGTTTACGATTTAGATTTGTTACCGCATATAAACAAGGTTTATTTCATGCTTATTTTTTAATAGCTTAAAATTAACTTAAAAATTTTTTGCAGCTTTGGGAGGATAACAAAAATCTTTTACACCCTAAAAAAATAATAAAAAAGGATTCTAACACCGCGAAATCCTTATTAACTTTACCAGAAGGAAAAGTAACATGGGACAGTTTTTGGCACAACATTCAAGTTACTGTTTTATTTATTTATAATTGGTTGGATGGCAATGGTCATTTTGTTCTTAATGGTTTTGTGGAAGATTCGGCAACAGCGGAAATATCAAGATCACAAATTTGGCAATGGATTAAACATAAAGTAATTAAACACTAATCAAAATTAATACCATAACTAACTGAAAACTGGGACTAAAACTGGCAAAAAGCTAAATACTGGTTGAAGAAGGCTATATAGTATTTGCAGAAGACTTGATACTGATAGCAGAAGATTTGGTATTGCTAGCATAAGATTAGGTACTGGTGGCAAAACACTAAAAGTGGTTTCATACTGCTAATAAAAGCCTAGATAGTACTTCCAGAAAACGATTACTACTTACAGAGGAATAGTAGTGATGGCAGAAAACTAAGTGCTGTTACTAGAAGCCTAGATATTACCTCCAAAAAGAGATTACTGCTTAAAAAAGAATAAATAGTGGTAGCAGAAGACTGTATACTGATTGCAGAAGATCAGTACTGCTAACAGAAGCCTAGATATTACCTCCAAAAAGCGATTACTGCTTAAAAAAGAATAAGTAGTGGTAGCAGAAGACTATATACTGTTTGCAGAAGATCAGTACTGCTAATAGAAGCCTAAATATTACCTTCAAAAAGCGATGACTGCTTAAAAAAGAATAAATAGTGCTAGCAGAAAACTGTATACTGTTTGCAGAAGACCAGTACTGCTAATAGAAGTCTAAATATCTTCCAAAATACAATTGCTGCTTGTATGAGAATAAATAGCGATGACAGAAGACTAAAAATGTTCTCAGAGGACATCTTGAAATCCTCAAAGACCCATGTCTAAATCGACAGGATCTTGTTCATCGGCAGGAATCCGACATCTTCATTATAATACATGGAATATTCACTGCGAAGTGTTGTATAAACATTTTGAAAAAAAATGGAGCAATGTGCAGAAAAATTGGGATGTTTACAAGCATTCAGAGCATCCCAAAACACCATCACATAGCTTAGATCTTAATCCTATTGTCAATATTTTAGAAGAAATTGCAACATTACGATATTAGAAACGTAATCGACTTAAAAATAGCATTGAAGACTGAATGGACTAAAATACCACCTCAATTATAAATGTTATAAAGCAAACAAGCATTCATCAAAGTATTATTGTTGTTCCAAATATATAATTTTCTTAGTTATTTTCCAGAAGATAATTACTGCTTGCATAAGAATAAGTACTGGTGGCAAAACACTAAAAATGGTTTCATACTGGTAATAAAAGTCTAGATATTACTTCCAGAAAACGATTATTGGTTACAGAGGGATAAGTACTGGTGGCAGAAGACTAAATACTGGCAATTGAAGCCTAGATATTACCTCCAAAAAGCGATTACTGCTTAAAAAAGAATAAGTAGTGGTAGTAGAAAACTATATACTGTATCCAGAAGACCAGATACTGCTAATACAAGCCTAAATATCTTCCAGAAGAGAATTGCTGCTTGTATGAGAATAAGTAATGATGGCAGAAGACTAAAAATGTCGGAGAGTATGGTAACTCCGTCGCAAAACAAAACCAAATAGGTTTTATGCCTCAGCAAAGGGGATCTAAGATCGCTCTCAGGCTTCCTAACCAGCCATACGTTCCTAAAATACCCTCTCTTTCACATTGGACAAGCTGAGGATCAAAGTTGTCGACTTTGTAACGACGAGTCAGAAACTGCTGAACATATACTTTGTGAATGCATCGCCAGAAGCCGCCTAAGGAACAAAATTTTCGGTAAAGTACGCCTAATACCTACCTACATAAAGGAATAAGACCTTAGAGCAATACTAAGGTTCATCAAGAACCTACAATAGATCTTACAGGTCGCGGAGGTGAAGTATTATTGTTATGCCAAAAGTATAATTTTCTTAGTTATTTTCCAGGAGACAGTTACTGCTTGCATAAGAATAAGTACTGGTGGCAAAACACTGAAAGTGGTTTCATACTGCTAATAAAAGTCTAGATATTACTTCCAGAAAACGATTATTGCTTACAAAGGGATAAGTACTGGTGGCAGAAGACTAAATACTGGCAATTGAAGCCTAGATATTACCTCCAAAAAGCGATTACTGCTTAAAAAAGAACAAGAAGTGATAGCAGAAGACCAATACTGCTGATAGAAGCCTAAATATCTTCCAGAAGACAATTGCTGCTTGTATGAGAATATGTAATGATGGCAGAAGATTAAAAATGTCCTCAGAGGACATCTCGAAATCCTCGTGGACTCATATCTAAACTACTTGATTGAAATTAAAACGGATATTATACATTATACCGATAGTATATAATTTCGACCAGTCATATAAGGTAATATTTTGAAGCCCTTGCCTGGTACACCGATGCTTTAAAGACAGTTGGATCCGGAGTAGATATGGGCATTAGTGGACCATATAGCCGCATTAAATTGCCCCCAGACATAACCATTTTTTTCAGACATAACCCCAGACAGCTCAGACATAACCATTTTTCAAGCACAATTTCTTGCTATACAGTTTTGCACCGTTTTGCACTTAGAAAAGGGACAAGAAGGTGCATCTACATACAAACATTTTCACAGACAGCCGGGCCGCCTTAAAGGCAATTCAGGCCTACATGTGTGACTCTGCACTGATCAGAGATTGTACCAGTAATCTGAGAGAACTCGCTGGGGGCAATGATGTTACTCTATGGTGGGTTCCAGGTCACAGAGACATTGAGGGCAATGAAAAGGCAAACAAGATGGCCAAAGAGGCAGCGAAAACGCTTTTTATTGGACCCCAACCCGGTTCAAGGTCATAGACAAGCAAAGAATATGATAACTCCATCGCAAAACAAAACCAAAGCGGTTTTATGCCTTAGCAAAGGGGAGCTAAGATCGCTCTCAAGCTCTCCTGACCGGCCATGCGTCCCTAAAATACCATATCTTCCACATTGGACAAGCTGAGGATCAAACTTGTCGACTTTGTAACGACGAGTCAGAAACTGCTGAATATATACTTTGTGAATGCGTCGCCAGAAGCCGCCTAAGCAACAAAATTTTCTGTAAAGTACGCCTAACGCCTACCGACGTGAAGGAACAAGATTCTAAGGTTCATCAAGGACCTACATTTGCTCTAAACTTTTAGAAGGATTAAGTTACAATAATAAACTAAAAGTGATGTCAGAAGATTAAATACTGTTAATAGAAGCCTAGATATTACCTCCAGGAAACAAATACTGCTTAAAAAAGAATCAGTACTGGTGGCAGAAGACTAAATACTGTTTGCAGAAGACTAAAAACTGCTAATACACGTCTAGACATTGTTTGCAGAAAATTATCTGCTGCTAATCGCTTCTCATAAATATATACATGTCTTTCAAGAGAAGTATTTTACTGCCAGTGTCTCAAATCCCTTTAACATCTCTTTTAATTACATTCTACCCATATTTACCAAAAAACAATACCAATAATAGAAATTTTAATAAAATCTAATTCCCTTAACTTTATTTAATAAATATTTTTTAACTTTTAGGTTGAGATTGATGAAACAGTTATTTCTCAACAACTTCTAAAAGAAAAATTAACAGAATACAAACGAAAAAATTCAAATTTAGATCAAAAAAACTTAAAAATAGCATTAAAAGTAGCAATGGAATTGTTTATATCGCCGATTTATCCGGATTTTATAACAACCTACCTCAACAACCACCCAAAACTTCAAATGGAATACAAACCAATAACAACGAAATTATAAAAGTTTGCGTATTAAATTTTATTTTTAATGGGAATATAAATAAACGTATAATATAAATTTAAACTACAATTTTATAATTAAATAACAATAAAAATATGATAAATGCGGATTGTAATCTTAATTTTATTTATTCATAATAAAAAAAAACCTTATTGATAATAAGCTGGTTGTCTTTAAAAGTTGCTAGGAATTATCCTTTTGTTGATTTAAAAAATGTTTTTAATTTTATGATAAAGAGCATCGATCTCTTGTTGAATTTCTTACACCACCTACTTGAGTTTCTGATTCAGATGCTTGTAATTGTCTTGCCAATGCTAAATCAATTTCTTCTTGTGTCATTCTTGGATTATTTGAGTCTTCCAAAGAAAGTGCTAAAGCTCTCGCTAAGGCTTCATCTTCTGTCTAAAAATAAATAATTTAAAAGGAAATTTATTTTAAATTTAGTTTTAAATTTACCATTGTTCCATGTACAGCTTTTGTAATTGACATTGTATTAGTTTGGATGTGATTTTTTTGTCTATGAATATTTTGTCTTGTAACAGCAGCATTTCTATAACAAAAAATTATTTAATATTAAACAAAATTATTATTAATTATTTACCCTGCCATAGTTTTAATGGTAGATTTTCCTTTGCAATCGTGGTCTATGGGATGTCGATGTTTTAAGCAATAATTCATTTTGCAATCTTCACAAATCACACGAATAACTTCTTTCACTTTACAACCTTTTCTTGTGCATTTATTTGTGAAAACTTTTCTTCTATTTTTAGCAGGATCAGATTGACAGTCACTGTCTATGTGTGCACTAACTGCAACATCTGGTAATTTACCACCTACAGGTATTGGAATGTTGCACAATGGGCAAACAGGCACTTGGTTGTTCTTTTTGTAAGATTCTGGGCAGTTATGTGTTAAGTAGTTATAATGTTCATTGCTAAAAAAGAATATGGTGAATAGTTAAATTATTAAGTTAATAAAAAGGGGATTTTACCAAAATATTTGTCCGCAAGCGTCACATTTTATAGGCAGGAAATCTGAAATAACAAAGAGATGATAAAATTTTTTTTTATGAGGATTTTGATGGTATTTACCTAATTTATTGCAGGATTTGTTCGAACAGTGGTTACCTAAACTCGGGAGCTCCATGGTAACGAATGGTAACTTTCTAATATGATGGATGTTTATAAATAAAGTCAAAAATTCTAGAAAACACTCAGAACTGACGTAACATAACCACAAAAACACTACGCACCATGACGTTTTAATTTAACACTGATTTTTGACAGCTAGGGCAACCAACTTAAATTATCGAAATTTAAGAATTATAGAAACGATATTAAATCGTATTTTTAATTTTTAGGACTTTTCTATTTGATTTGATTACAACGTATCATTAAAAAAATTAATGAATTTATCTTAGTTAAATAAGATTTAAACAAAAATATTTAAACAAAAACAAGTTGGCTACACTGCCGATATCTGCATGTTTTGACAACACAATTTTTGACACCAACTTGTGTGTTCTTTCGCGATAACTTATCAATTTAACATCATCAGAGGTCCAAATATACCATTGTTTTAAATGGAATTAATAAAAATACCAAAGGTAAGATTTTAATGATAATCCTAAATATTTTTCGTTAAAATTTTTTTCATATGGGGCGTATAGGTTCATGTGCTATTATTTAATAATAAATATTGTTGTTTTGAAGGTAAATGGAAATATAAACGATTTATATTGTAAAATGGAATAGAGGTACGCGATTTATTAACAATTGACAGCAAAAACCGTATTCGAAGAGGTCTCAAAATTGTATTTTTATATAGATATCTGCTGTTATACAAGATTTTTAATCATACAGCACTAGTTTTTTCAAAAAACTTCTAATTCAGTAGATAAAAATTGCTGAACTTTCAAATGAACAAAGAAAAATAATAATAAAATTTCATATAAAACGAAAATCTTTGCTTGAAAACATAAAAATAATGACCTCTCCTATACAATATGTGGTGTGGAATTATAAAAAGATATGTGAACTTAACAAAGCACTACAAAATATAAATCAATCAAAGCTAACAAGAAGAAACCATTCCTATGTCATCAAATCCCTAAAGATCCTACCATAAGTGGCTACAAAAGTCTAATTATCATTAAAAACTTGGTTTTAAAAGTTGATATGCTGTTAGAATCATTCATAAGTATGATTAATAAATAAAAACAGTTTGCATTTGCAAAAAATGCTAAAATAAAGATTTTAAACATCATCACAAAGCCCAGATTTTAATATTGTCATTATTTAAGAAGAAATTGATTTATTACAACTTAATTGACTGTTAGAATGGACTAAAACCACCTCAATAACCACTAAACTAACAGAATCCATGCAGAGGTGTCTAAATGCTGTTGTTAAGCAAACAGGCACCCAGCCTTTTTTAGTGTTATTCCAAATGTATAATTTTTTTTAATTATTATTAAAGTTTGTACTGTTCGAATACAGTTTTTGCTGTCAACTGTGATTAAAATGCCAAAGCAACATATCTAGTTTTGCTTTTACTCTTCTTGTGAAATAAATTATCTAAAATATTTCAAATTTCTACTACCTATAAATAAATAATGTTAGAAATGAATTTTAAAAATTGAGCATAAAAATTTCGAGGTCAAATTTTTGCACGATTATAATATTTTCTCTTTATATACTTCGTGTATGTGAGGGAGAAAAAGTGAATATATAGGGATGAGGGTGGTTTGACGCAAACTCAGCGATCAGCTGATTCACTGCAAACTGGGTTTGGAATACAGAATATCGGTGCCAGTTGCATAAGAACCTAAGTAGTCAATTCCACAATAACCTCTGCATCGTTTTCTCGGAATTTATTAAAAAAATTAAATTAAACTTCCACAATTTTTCTGTCAAATTAATTGTAATAAAGTGATATGGTAAAAAATAAATTATTAGTGTAAATAAAATTTTAAAAGAGTAAGTCATGGATGATTCTGACGATGGAAACGATTTTCAAAGTTTACCGTCGTCCACTTCAATGTACGACAAAATAAAATCGTGGTTGTTGAACGTAAATGAAGAGTTAGAGCCGGAGTTAATCCACGGAGACGCTGTGACATTGAAGGTAACCGTCGGACGTCCTTGCGGATATTGATCTTTGTTAATGTGGGTCTTGTTTTTTACCCCAAGCGATAACCGTTCCGGAAATTTTCTAATCATATCATTAAATTGATAATATACAAATTTTTAATCGATAAAAAATTTATTATCTTTAGTTAATAATTGTCTATAAATATTATTTATAAGTTTTAAAAAGGCGTTAATCTTTAGTTTGGGGTAGTCAAACCCCTAAACTTTCCATCTTCTAAACCAACGACGTTGGATGAACGCAGAAATATAGCACAAAAAAAAATAGATCAAAATGTCATCACATTATGTTCAAATATTTCAAATCAAGAATTCAATTCATAAGAGACACTGAAAGATTAACGAGGTTGGAAATAATTTTGAACATAACGAACCATTAAATTTCAGAAAAAAACTACTGATTTAATTTTCCTGGATTTGATTCTGATCTTCCCTATAATTTATAAGTTTTCTGGAAATAAATTGAGTTGTTTTCGTAGGGCCCGGTGTGTTAAATGAAATAGTCATCTTGTTGGGATTGGGTTTATCCAATTTGTGCACCCTCGACTCAGATACATTAGTAGACATAGTAAGACCATAGAGTTTATCTGTCATCTACTCCGCCTAAACTTGATCCTCAACCTCAAGTTATGTAATAAATAAGCCATAGCGATAGTTGTCGCTTATGCATCATTATTTGTCATTCTATGTGGAATAACTGATAATTGCGAGGTCCTCTTACTGTGGCAGTTACGTGATGTTAGGGACAGAAGTCTTAGTCTTATGGAAGACGCAATCATTTTCGAAAAGAATGATGCTATGGTCTCACTCGTAAGCGACTTCGGCGAAGTGAAAATAAATTAAAGTGTTATGCTCTTGGTTGCTTTCCAAGACATCAAAAAACTTGCATCGTCCCAGGAAATATTTTTTTCAGCGAAAATCTCTGCTATGCTGTCGTTCCATAGTCTTCTAGGTCTTCCTCTGCGGTTCTTACCCTGCGGTCCGGTTTGCCAAACCACTTTTGTGGATTTTAATGGTCCCATTTTGTTTAAGTGCCCGAACCATCGTAACTGGTTTTGTGTTATAATGTCTGTTATAGGCTGTACGTTCAAGTTGGCTCTAATAATGGAGTTCCGTATTCTTTTGACTTTTACAACGCTTCTTAAGTACTTCATCTGAACTGCTTCGATTCTGTGTTTTTGGGATTCAGAGAGTATCCAATTTTCGCTACCATACAAAGCCACCGGAAGATATGTTGACTTGTATACACTCAGTTTCGTTTTCCTCCACTCCACTGTATATCAGCAAATTATTCTCTAGTGCTAGTTGGCCTTTACCTTTCTTTTTGGTTTTAGTTAATGCTACAATACCGATTTTCGAGTGCTTGATCTCTTCTAATAACTCTTTCTCTGTACTATGTATACGTTCTATGTTGCCGTTTTTATTGTCTTTTCCTTTTTGATTTTCTTGTATATCTTGCCATCCTCATGTCCAATATTAGTGCCTATTTCGTCATATAATAATCCTTTCCTTTTTTTTATCCGTATCTACTTTTTGGAGATACTAACTTTGTGTTGATATAATTGCATATCTATCGCCTCGCCCGCAAGCGACCTCGGCAAAGTGAGAGTAAATTAAAGTGTTATGCACTTGGCTGTTTTCCAAGATATCAAATGAACAATATCATCTAACATAGATAGAATTGATAGTTCATACTAAGTTATGTTGATATAATTGCACATCTAGCGCCTCGCCCGCAAGCGACCTCGGCGAAATGAGAATAAATTAAAGTGTTAAGCACGTGGTTTATTTTAAAAGACATCAAATGAACAATACATTTAACATCGTCGAGGTCGCTTACAGGCGAGGGGATAGAATTAATAGTTTATATAGCTTTATGTATAATTGGATCTCCAGCGCCTCGCCCGCAAGCGACCTCGGCGAAGTGAGAATAAATGAAAGTGTTAAGCACTTGGTTTATTTTCCAAGATATCAAATAATCGATATCATCTAACATCTGTTAGATATGCAATTATATCAACATCAAGCTAATATAAACTATAAATCGAAGTGATAATAAATTAAAGTGTTTCATCTAACATCGCTGAGGTCGGTTGCGGATTAGGTGTTGGATATTGAATTATATTACTTAGTATAATAAGTAATTATAATTTAATATTTTTCATTTTAAGGTCGAAAATGTTCAAATGCTCGATAGATATTCAAAAACACCATCACAAGGAACACTTTACTTAACACCAACAAACGTTGTTTTTGTGGATCACGATGGTAAAAAAGAAACTTGGGTAAGATTAATCAAAAATGAATGAGAATTATTTTAATTTAAATTAATTTTTAGATTCTTTATACGCATATGGCAACAGTAGAAAAACTACCGTTAACAACAACCGGGTCGCCTCTTTTTATCCGTTGTAAAACATTTCTTTCCGTAACATTCGTAATTCCAAGGGAAAGAGATTGTCACGATATTTACACTTCGCTACAACTTCTCTCGCAGCCGACGAATATCGAAAAGTTGTACTGTTTTGAGTATAAATTTAGCCCACAAGAGCTGGTTGTAAGCGAAGGGTGGAGGTATTTTAATTTACAATCGGAATTTCAAAGAATGGGTCTTCCAAACGATCAGTGGTGTCTTACTACTTGCAATAAAGATTACGAACTTTGCGATACTTACCCTAAACATTTGGTTGTACCGATTATTGCTAACACAACCACTTTAATGGGGAGCTCTAAGTTTCGTTCGAAGGGTAGACTTCCAGTTTTAACTTATTTGCATCATAACAAAGCCAGTATTTGTCGATGTAGCCAACCTTTAAGCGGATTTAGCGCGAGATGCGTTGAAGACGAGAAATTATTGAATAATATTTTAAAAACTAATCCTAACGCTAATTATATGTATGTTGTTGATACAAGACCGAAGGTAAATTTTTTATTTAAAAAATCCTTAAGAATTAATATTTTTTTTAAAGATTAATGCAATGGCAAATAGAGCAACGGGAAAAGGTTACGAAAATGAGGCTAATTATGAAAACATTAAATTTCATTTTTTGGGTATTGAAAATATTCATGTGATGCGAAGTAGTATTGCAAAGATAATGGAAAGTGAGTATATATAAATTTTTTTTAACTCGTTTTTAATTTATAACAAATTTCTGAATTAGCTTGTGAACAAAAAAATCCAACAATGAATAGTTTTATTAGTGGAATAGAATCGAGTAGTTGGTTACGCCATGTAAAATCAATTTTGGACACTTCTTGGTTTATTGCTCAAGCTATAGAAGAAGGAATAAGCGTTGTCGTTCATTGTTCAGACGGATGGGATAGGACGGCACAAGTTTGCTCGTTAGCCTGTTTATTATTGGATCCTTATTACAGGACAATAGCCGGGTATCAAGCGTTGATTGAAAAGGATTGGTTGGCTTTTGGGCACAAATTTTCTGATCGTTGCGGGCACGTGCAAAGCGAAAGCAAGGAAATATCACCAATTTTCACTCAATTATTAGACGCAACCTGGCAATTGATGCAACAATTTCCTTTATCTTTTCAATTTAACGAAACATTTTTATTTACCCTTCACGATCACGTTCATTCGTCACAATTTGGAACTTTCATTGGAAATTGCGAAAAAGATAGATTAGATTTACGGTATAATATAAATTAAACAAAATCATTTTTAATATAAAATTTTTTTTTATAGTTTATCAGAAAGATCTTATTCTTTATGGGGATACATGGCTAAATATATGAATGAATATATTAACCCCTTATATGTTGCTGATGAAACACCTGGAACTATGAAACCAATTTTATGCCCACAAAATATTAAGTAAATAAAATATTTAGTTTAGAGATGGGCCAACTCGATTTATCAAACCGGGTTAACTCGATTTGATGTTATTTCAAGTCAATTATGCTTTGCGTGATCACCAGCCGCCGCGGCGCGCCGTCTTGCCCATCGAACCGGATTTTATTCGAGTTATAAGTCAGCGTACAGAAATACAAGGAAATTGAATATAGTGTATGTGTGTATATAGTGTTTTAGTGTACGTGATTGCTAGTGTATGTGATTAGCTGGAGAAGTAAAATGCAAAATATGTTCGGAAACTTTTCTGGAAACACAAGCATTAAAAAAAAAGACGACACACCCAAAAATGTGAACACACGAAGAAGACGGCAGATAGTATAGATGTGTTTTGGTGAACTACGACTTCTACGACTAAAAGTACGCAGTCCTCCAACTTGACATCTTCGTTAAGTCAAACTGAACATAACATTTAAAAATTGACTCAGATGTTGGAAGAAAAGTATAACATTGAGTCAACAACTCATAAGGAAAAATTGCAGGATGTTGAACATATTGCTTTGACATCATTTTATAGAAGAAACAAAATTGCAATTAATAGCTATTTCTAATTCAGAAATACGAGATAATCATACAGCTGAAAATATAGCAAATTAGTTCAACAATTATTGGACTAGTGGCAGATAAGTTCTAAAATAGTGACTATAGTTACAGACAATGCAGCTTCAATGCAAAAAGCGGTTAGCGAAACTTTAAGTAAGCAAAACCATTTCTGTGTAGCCCACACTATTAATCTTGCTGTGAAAAACTGTATAGAAAAAAAAATAGAATTAGTAACAAATAAATGCCATGAAGCATCAGAAGCAAATGAATTTGAATTAATCAAATTAAAGCAAGATGTTCCTACTAAAGCTCAAGGTTCCGCTTTCTGCTACTTTATCACCTCCACCGAATCTGGATTCTGAAGAGTGGTTATTTGGTGAAGACGTAATTGCTTTCTTAGATCCATTTGAAAAGGTGACTGCAATTCATCACTATCATCTGTTATACTTCTTATATTCGGTCTACGACATACCATAAATAGTAAATTATTAATATTATCACTTCCCATCCTGTTAGATTATGTAAACAAAAAACTTTGCCTTTCAGAAGGGTATCTTTTATTTTCGGCTCTACCGGTTTCGACTAATTCTTTTTAGTCATCTTCAGGAGCAATAGCCACGTCTGTTATACTTTTAATTTTCGAAATCTGGAATCATCTCTTCTTTCTTCAGTANAAGTAAGCAAAACCATTTCTGTGTAGCCCACACTATTAATCTTGCTGTGAAAAACTGTATAGAAAAAAAAATAGAATTAGTAACAAATAAATGCCATGCAGAAGCAAATGAATTTGAATTAATCAAATTAAAGCAAGATGTTCCTACTAAAGCTCAAGGTTCCGCTTTCTGCTACTTTATTACCTCCACCGAATCTGGATTCTGAAGAGTGGTTATTTGGTGAAGACGTAATTGCTTTCTTAGATCCATTTGAAAAGGTAACTGCAATTCATCACTATCATCTGTTATACTTCTTATATTCGGTCTATGACGTACCATAAATAGCAAAACTCCAATGACACAGACAAGCAAGCACTTACAAAGAACTCTTGATGTTATAATAGAGACGCTACTTGGGGTTTGTGAGATTAATAGAACAAGAGCAAAAGCTACTTTTTTGATCCGCAATATATAAAAAAGGCACTTAGTTCAGAAAGCAATGCTAATAATGCGCAAATGTGGATAATAAATGAACTAAACGACCAAACTTCTACATCTACGTTTTTTGGCGCTGCTTCTACTGTTACTATTGAAGATGATATTTGGGGTGTTATAGACCGAAAAATATCAGAAACAGAGAATACTTTAATTAATAATTGGTGATATTTCCACAAGGATCCGTCAAGAAATTAATTTTATAGCGAATTTTGAAAATTGCAACATCGAAAATTTTATCAAAACTTCAAATATTGTTTTCTCAAAAACTAAAAGTTATTTTTCAAAACGGGTTGGTTCATTGGANGCTACTTGGGGTTGATGAGATTAATAGAACAAGAGCAAAAGCTACTTTTTTGATCCGCAATATATAAAAAAGGCACTCAGTTCAGAAAGCAATGCTAATAATGCGCAAATGTGGATAATAAATGAACTAAACGACTACTTATCAACTGAAAGCTTGAACTCAACCGACCAAACTTCTATATCTACTGTTTTGGGCGCTGCTTCTACTTCTACTATTGAAGATGATATTTGGGGTGTTATAGACCGAAAAATAGCAGAAATAGAGGATACTTTAATTAATAATTGGTGATATTTCCACAAGGATCCTTCAAGAAATTAATTTTATAGCGAATTTTGAAAATTATGATGAAAATTGCAACATCGAAAATTTTATCAAAACTTCAAATATTGTTTTCTCAAAAACTAAAAGTTATTTTTCAAAAAGTGTTGGTTCATTGGAAAGAAGACACTTTTGTTATCACTTTGGGAAATTTTCATACTCATATTCCAAGAACTGGATTTTATACGAATTTTTAAAACTTAATCGGCGAAAATTGCAAAATTCGATTTTAGTTCTCAAGAACTAAAAGTGATTTTTCAAAACTGCTTTTTGCATTAAAAAGAGGATACTTTAATTAATAAGTGGTGACATTTCCACAAGGATCTTTCAAGAAATTAATTTTATAGCGAATTTTGAAAATTATCGATGAAAATTGCAATTCCTTTATTTTTTGACGGACATAATATCTTGTTCGATAAAAGGAGTTATTGGATCGTCTAGATAATTTATTGTAATGTTTTTTTTGTTTAAACATTCGTTTTAATGTAGAGGAGTACCACAAAGGATATTTAGTTTTTATGTGTTTTCCGTTGGTTTTTGGAACATGCGCATCCAAGACACTATATAATGTTGTATAAAAAACATCACAGGAGACTTCAACTGATGATAAAGACAGCAAGTAATTCCAATCAATATTCAACATTGCACTGTATAGGTCAGGCAAGTTAGCTCTTTTGAAGCAATACGTCTCGATATATGTCTTGAACCGTTGAAAACTGAGGTGCAGGCATATTTAGAGTTCCCAACAAAGGTGGAACAAATGATATTACTCACGTTGTTTAATTGTTCAAGATTATTAAAACTAAGAAAATTCCGAAGGATAGCAGCTCGTTCATCGTTTATGATAGCAAATGATGGAATATTAAAATCTCCCAGGATCAAAGTATCTAATGACATATCTAGTGATGAGTCAATGTGATCAAATATACGACCATACATTTCTCCAGGTGTGCTAGGCGGGATGTAGCAAACAACAACATTCATAACGTATTTTGACTTTTTAAATTCAACTCTTGCACCTACCAAATCAATTAATTCAACTGAGCAAGAGGTCACCACAACTTTTGAAACCGCCACCTCACATCTCAAAACATCGTATCTGTTGAGGAAAAGCTCACGATCAAGAACTGTTTCTTTGAGCCATCTCTCACTAAGCGCGATAATATCGAAATCTGAAGCATTAACTGATGTGAAAAAAATTTGATATTTAAACCACGAGTATCTGGTAGTATAGCGCATACTGTGTCGGTTGGGAGGCAGTTATTTTTTCTTTTGACAATTCGAGAATGTCCGTTAAGGAATTGTAAGCGCAAGTCCTTTTCACCATTCTCAATGCGAGACTTCAACTCGGTGCGCATTTTACGTTCAAACTCAATAATAATAGTAATGAATGTGATGATGAATTACAAGCGAAAAGACGATATTAGGTCACTATCCGGCCGGATTTTAAAAAATGGCCAGATACCGGATAGTTGCCAGATATCCGTTCCACCACTAGCAGAAACCATCGAGAAGTCCAACTCCACTACAACTTGTTCAGCAGGCACGATGGTAAAACTATATATTACCATACATAGACAGAAAACAAGCTAGCTAAAATAGCGCATAAATACCTCTGCATACCAGCGACTTTGGTGCCATCCAAAAGACTGTTTTCTAAAGCGGGTATTTTATGTAATGATTAAAGAAACCGACTAGCACCCAAAAAACTTAATCAAATACTGTTTCTCAATACTCTGTATAAAAAATTATTCTTGTAATTCAACTTTGAATTAGTGTAGATTCGTTAACATATATTTTTTTCTGAATTATAGTAAGTATTTATTTATTTTTAATAACATGTCCGACACTACCTAAAAAATACCATAATGTGAGTCAAAGAACACAATATTGACTTAGAATTTACAGATTTTAAATTTTTGCTACCAACTCAGTTTGGGTAACTCGGTTTGGCGAAAACCCGAGTTGGCCCATCGCTAATTTAGTTTTTAAGGCTTTCATGGCCGGAATCTTTCGGGTTAAGCCATCCAAAGTGTTTGATGTTTCGGCTGTTATGTTGTGTATGTAATTTCCACAAGTCAGACTTTTATTATAAGTCCGTAGNTAGCGAATTTTGAAAATTTCTCGACGGTCCTCACGCATATGTGTTTTACAGACAGACATATCTTGTTCGATAAAAGGAGTTATTGGTTCGTCTAGATAATTTGTGGTAATGCTTTTTTTGTTTAAGCATTCGTTTTAAGATAGAGGAGTACCACAAAGGATATTTAGTTTTTATGTGTTTTCCGTTGGTTTTTGGAACATACGCATCCAAGACACTATATAATGTTGTATAAATAACATCACAGTTGACTTCAACTGATGATAAAGACAGCAAGTAATTCCAATCAATATTCAACATTGCGCTGTATAGGTCAGGCAAGTTAGCTCTTTTGAAGCAATACCGGGCGTCTCGATATATATCTTGAACCGTTGAAGACTGAGGTGCAGGCATATTTAGAGTTCCCAACAAAGCTGGATGATAATTGTCTTCGCGAACCAGAGTAAAATCGGAGTGTATCACAAATGATATTACTCACGTTGTTTAATTGTTTAAGATTATTAAAACTAAGAAAGTACCGAAGGATAGCAGCTCGTTCATCGTTTATGATAGCAAATGATGGAATATTAAAATCTCCCAGGATCAAAGTATCTAATGACATATCCAGTGATGAGTCAATGTGATCAAATGTACGACCATACATTTGTCCAGGTGTGCCAGGCGGGATGTAGCAAACAAGTCATAACGTATTTTGACTTTTTAAATTCAACTCTTGCACCTACCAAATCAATTAATTCAACTGAGCAAGAGGTCCGCCACCTCACATTTAAAAACATTGTATCTGTTGGGGAAAAGCTCACGATCAAGAACTGTTTCTTTGAGCCACGTCTCACTAAGCGCGGTAATATCGAAATCTGAAGCATTAACTGATGTGAAAAAGTTTTGATATTTAAACCACGAGTATCTGGTAGTATAGCGCATACTGTGTCGGTTGGGAGGCAGTTAGTTTTTTCTTTTGACAATTTGAGGATGTCCGTTAAGGAATTGTAAGCGCAAGTCCTTTTCACCATTCTCAATACGAGACCTCAACTCGGTGCGCATTTTACGCTCAAACTCTAATAATAATAGTAATGCATGTGATGATGAATTACAAGAGAAGAGACGATATTAGGTAACTATCCGCCCGGATTTTAAAAAATGGCCGAATACCGGATAGTTGCCGGATATCCGTTCCACCACTAGCAGAAACCATCGAGATGTCCAACTCCACTACAACTTGTTCAGCAGGCACGATGATAAAACTATATATTACCATACATAGACAGAAAACAAGCTAGCTAAAATAGCTCTGCATACCAGCGACTTCGGTGCCATCCAAAAGACTGTTTTCTAAAGCGGGTATTTTATGTAATGATTAAAGAAACCGACTAGCACCCAAAAAACTTAATCAAATACTGTTTCTCAATACACTGTATAAAAAATTATTCTTGTAATTCAACTTTGAATTAGTGTAGATTCGTTAAAATATACTCTTTTCTGAATTATAGTAAGTATTTATTTATTTTTAATAACATGTCCGACACTACCTAAAAAATACCATAATGTGAGTCAAAGAACACAATATTGACTTAGAATTTACAGATTCTACATTTTTGCTACCAACTCAGTTTGGGTAACTCGGTTTGGCGAAAACCCGAGTTGGCCCATCGCTAATTTAGTTTTTAAGGCTTTCATGGCCGGAATCTTTCGGGTTAAGCCATCCAAAGTGTTTGATATTTCGGCTGTTATATTGTGTATGTAATTTCCACAAGTCAGACTTTTATTATAAGTCCGTAGGCATTCACAACCGGTGTTATTACGTCACAGACGCACGGCATAACCTCCGGAAGTTTCTAGTTTTAGTTTTATTTCAAGCTTTTGTACTTTTAACATTCAATCGTTAGAACAATCGTTATGTCCAATTTTTTACGTTCCAGTTGGCGAAACGCTGGAAAAATGCCTATATATGTCAAGCTTAACCCAAAAGTTTTTAGTTCTAGTTTTAATTGTCTGTAATTTCACAAAAAAAAAATATTTATTTTAGATTTTGGAGAGGAATGTATTGTAGATATGAAAACGGTGTTCATCCAAGAGAACCATTAGGAGACCTCCTCTTAGCAACATGTAACCACAGCCACGCTTTAGAAGATCATTTACAATATCTCAAAAAGAAAATATCAACGCTTAAAAATGTTTTATCAAGACCGTTTGAAAAAGAACGAAAACGTAACCAACCAATAAAATGGGATAATCGTAACTTAGTCGATAATAAATATCTATATGAAACAAGTATGCGTGAATTACAAGCGTCAGATGACAATCATCCCTTAAAAATTGATGAGGTTGTATCAAAAAAATCCCCGGATAACGATAATTTTGTTTCGTTTGGGGTTGAGGAAATCACGAAAGAGTTTGATTCGGTGGCTATCGATTGGAAAACTATAAGAAATGTGAGCGAATGTGGTTGTTCGACCCAATTTGATCATTTTAGGCGGAAATATCACTGTAGAAAATGCGGGGATGTTTTTTGTACGAGATGTAACGATAAACAAATTGTATTGCCAGGTTATTTTGGGCATAAACCCGTTCCGGTTTGTAGACCTTGTTATGATAATATTCAAGGAAATACTATAGAAGCAGTAGAATAAAAAAAAAAAATATTCTAAGTTTTACGGAATGTTTTTTTATAAGTTTTGGTATTTACACATTTACTTTAAATGTTATGGTAGTATTTATTTGTGGTTTATTTTTTCTATTATACAAAAAAGTAGTGTATTATTAAAGAAACATTCCTTTCTTATAGAGGCTGTTCTTAGAGAGAGTGATTAATTCCAGAAAATAGATAGAATTGATGCTGAGCTCAGAAACAAATTTATGAAATAAATTAATATTCAACATAACAGATTTTTTTTTTTCATTATGAAATATTCCTTATAAATTGTGTAATATAAAATGTAATATAAAACATAACCTCAATATCCCACGTTTTGTATATATATATATATATTATATTCGATAACGAAAAAGTTGAAAAAAGAAGTACTTATTATCAACTTACCGATAACTCTCAGTGATTCAATACACAATATAACAAGGTTAATCTTAAATCGTACGATTTTCATACAAGTTTTTCACGTTTTTATCAACACTGTCGTTTATATTTACCGCCTTATAAGTGAGTTAATTTGATTGCCTATAATCTTAATTTAAACTACTATTTTTTTATTTTAGACAAGAGCGAAATCTTTAATGAAGTTCATACAAACACCATTGTTGACTTATAATTTATGAAAAATAAAACCGTTCCTCAACTTTCCCCATTCAACCATAGGTGAAAATTTTACAAAATTTTAATTACTTTAATAATAATTTTAAACTTTCAATATTGCTCCAAATTTTATTCAAGATTTTAGTAACAATTATAAATTTCCATTTTATATAAATAGTAGTAATATAGAAGATTAGGTGAATAAAAAACTTTGTTTGTGAGATGGATAAATTTTATTTTCGGCTCAACCGATTTCAACTATTTTTAGTCATCTTCAGGAGCTTTAGCCACGTCAATTTTACTTTTAATTTTCAAAATCTGGATTCATCTTCTTATTTATAATCGTTTTCTTAAATTCTTTGTTGTTAATTATTGTCAAGAATGTCTCTAATTTTGTGTTGTACCTTCTTTTTTTGTTATTGACTACAACGGTTATTTTATTTTTATTTATAGGTTATATTCCATCTTGTGAATATAGCCGCGCATTTTAAATTCAAATAATGCCGTAAATTATTGTGGTACGGATAAAGGTTTTTTTAACAAAAACTACATCTTTTCTGTCATTATATGAAGGTTCGGCAATTGTGAAGGAATGTTTGGCATTTGAGTTAGGGTTTAAAATCTTTTAATTTTTGTTTAAAGGAGTTTGGAAAGGAAGGAAGAGGAGAAGAGAGGAATGGTTGCCATGGGACCCGGATAGTTGCGATTTTAAGCTGCAACCGTGGCTTTAAATCCTCCTTCTTCCGGGTGATTTCGGGGAGGGGTGTATGGTGTTTTCAAATAGGTGTATAATGGTCTTGTTGTTGTCGGGATATGGTCATTGAGACATATTATGTGTGGGTTATAAAACTTGAATTTGTTATCTTGTTTGTTACCTCGTAATTTTCGAGCGTTTCCATTACATTTCCCTTGTTTCTGTAATGTATTATGGATGCGTTCTTTATAATAAATGCTTATCGCTAACCCTTTCTCTAATGAGATGTCTGGTGGTGCGACATTCTTCCTTTATTTCTAGGAATTTAGCATAGATGATGCTCCATAACTCCTGTGGTGGGCGATTGTTTCTTTGCT